>LPNX010130459.1:177092-272050 GCA_001517045.1 Pseudotsuga menziesii
CGATTTGGTCCTAGTGCTTTTGATGACTTCACAGGAGCACTCACCAAACTTCACCAAACTGGCATTGTGTGGGAGTATCAGATAGAATTTGAGAAACTCGCCAATCACACCAAGGGATTGCCTGATGCATTCTACCTTAGTTGTTTTATCAATGGTCTGAAAGATGCAATACGCTCTGAGGTTAAAATGTTCTGCTCCCTCACAATGATGGAAGCCCTCGGGTTGGCTAAGCTAGCAGAGGACAATATCTGGGCTCAACAATGCTCCAAATCCACTCTTGTTCCATTTAGACCTGTGGTTCCTCAAAGAACCCAAAATTTGCCAGCTCCTAGAACCACTCCTATCAAGCATTTGTATGAAGCAGAGATGTGGCAACGTCGGGAAAAATGGATTTGTTATAATTGTGACGATAAATTCACCTGGGGACATAGATGTGTTGAGCAAAAGCTCTATCTCTTAGATGTGGATTCTCCACCAGCTCCTGAAATTTTTTATGATGCTCATGATCCCACAGATAATGATGGTGACATTCAACAACTTCCTACTCCAGAGGACCAACCAGAGATATCTCTCCATGCCTTAGTTGGAGTCACCACCCCACAAACCATGAGAGTTAGAGGGTTCTTCAAAAAAATCCCTCTTACAATACTCATTGATTATGGTAGCACTCACAACTTCATTGACCCGAGGATCACCAAACATGCTGATTGTTTCATCCATCCTTGCTCCAGCTTTGAAGTCATGATTGCCAATGGTGACACCTTACCTTGCAATGGGAAGTGTCGTAATGTGCGCATATATATGGGGGATTATAACTTGTGCTCTAACATGTTTGCCTTGCCCTTCGGTGGATGTGATGTGGTTTTGGGCGCTCAATGGTTATGCACACTTGGACCCATTTTATAAAATTTTGCTGAACTTTGGATGCAGTTTTCAATCAATGGTACCAAACACACATTGCGGGGCTTACAACCAGGGTCTCTCAGCCTCATCAGTTCGCATCGCATGGAAACGCTTCTTAAGAAAAGTTCACATGGTGTCATCGCTCAACTCCATTTCATTCAGATGCAACCGTCATCAATCTCAACTACTCCCTTGGATCTCCAACAAATTTTGGATCGATATGCATGTGTGTTTGTTGAGCCAGTGGGATTTCCACCTTCCCGACCCGAGGACCATCATATTCCACTCCTTCCTAGAAGTGTCCCTACCAACATCAGGCCCTATCGCAACCCATTTCACCACAAGACAAAAATTGAGATGCTTGTTCACGACTTACTAAAGCAAGGTGTTATTCGCCCTAGCACTAGTTCCTTCTCTTCATCGGTCCTTCTAGTCTGGAAAAAATATGGGTCATGGCACCTTTGCATCGAATTTCGTGCACTTAATCACATCACAATCAAGGATAAGTTTCCCATTCATGTTGTTGATGAGCTTCTAGATGAGCTCCATGGTGCTTATTTTTTCTCCAAGTTGGATCTTCGTTCTGGGTATCACCAAATTCGGGTCCATGTGGATGATATCCCTAAAACAACTTTTCGCACACATGATGGCCATTATGAATTTTTGGTCATGCCATTTGGCCTCACAAATGCTCCTTCCACGTTCCAGGCATTGATGAATAAAAAATTTTGGCCCTACTTGTGAAACTTCATTATGGTCTTCTTTGATGGTATCCTCATCTATAGTAAAACCTGGGCTGAGCATCTCCAACATCTGGATCTTGTACTGTAACTTTTCTGTGATCATCATCTCTGTGCCAAACAATCTAAATGTGTTTTTGGGAAGAAGGAAGTAGAGTATCTAGAGCATATTGTTTTAGCACAAGGGGTTCATGTCCATCTTTCCAATCGATGCCATGAAAAATTGGCCACCTCCTCAGACCTTGAAGAGCCTTCGTGGGTTTTTGGGACTTACTGGCTACTACCGCAAGTTTGTCAAGGATTATGGAAAGATTGCAGCTCCCTTAACATCTCTACTGAAAAAGGATGCTTTTGCATGGACACCTGCTGCTGAGTGTGCATTTGAGAAACCGAAACAAGCTATGTGTACCACACCTGTTCTAGCTATGCCCGATTTTCCCAATCCCTTCACTATTGAGAGTGATGCTTGCGACAATGGACTTGGTGTTGTTCTCCTCCAGGATGAACATCCCATTGCATTCACCAGAAAATCCCCGTTTGGTAAGAATTTAGCTGCCTCTACATATGAGAAGGAAATGATGGCTATTTTGCATGCCGTACAAAAGTGGCGTCCATACCTCTTAGGGAATCATTTCTGCATCAAGACTGATCACCAGAGTCTGAAATATTTCCTGGAACAACGCCTCTCATCCCCATCACAACACAAATGGGTTATCAAACTCATGGGTTATGACTACGAGATCACTTACAAGAAGGGTAAGGACAATCTTGTGGCGGATGCTCTTTCCCGCACATTTGATGACCATGCTTCTCTTTCAGCTATTTCTATGCCTATTCCAAATTGGTTACAATCTGTTCAGCAAGGCTATGCCAATGACTCTTCCTTATCTCAAATCATCCAACAGTTGGCCAGTAATCCTTCTCTTATACCGCATTACTCTTGGGATGGTTCTTCTTTGAGATACAAGGGTCGCTTGGTGCTTCCCCAAGGCACATATCTTCACCAGGCTATCTTCTATGAACTCCATGCTTCTCCAGTGGCAGGGCACTTTGGGTTCCTCAAAACCTATGAGCAGGCATGACGTAACTTCTTTTGGAAGGGAATGAAACGGGAAATTCAACAGATGGTTGCTGAATTTGATACCTGCCAGCACCGCAAGGGTGAAACTACACTCCTCCCTGGTTTGCTCGAACCCTTGCCCATCCCTACAAGGATTTGGATAGATATTTTGATGGATTTCATCGAAGGGCTCCCTAAATATGGAGGGAAGACCGTAATCTTGGTTGTGGTTGATCGACTCTCCAAATATAGTCATTTGTGTGCTCTCAACCATCCATATACTGCCTCCTTAGTTGCACAAATTTTCATGGACTAGATATTCCGTCTTCATGGCATCCCTTCTTCCATTGTCTTAGACCGCGATGCAACTTTCACAAGTCATTTTTGGACCAAACTCTTTCGCCTCACTGGAACCAAACTGAAAATGAGTTCAATATATCACCCACAAACAGATGGTCAAACTGAAGTCACCAACAAATGCTTGGAAACTTATCTTCGTTGCTTCACCTCTGAACAACAACATCAATGGGAAAATTGGCTCCCTCTCGCTAAATGGTGGTACAATACTTCCTACCATACTGTATCTAAAATGATTCCATATGAAGCTGTTTATGGGTAGCCATCCCCAGTGCTCCTTCCATACACCCCCCATAGTTCATCAGTTTAGGCAATTGACATGGTTCTACGCAACCATGATCAGATTCTTCGCATTCTACAAGAGAATCTTCACATGCCTAGAAATCACATGAAGCAGCAAGTTGATCAACACCATTCTAAGCCCACCTTTCAAGTCGGTGATATGGTTTTTCTTCGTTTGCAGCCTTACGAGCAATCCTCCCTGAAACTCAAAGGGCATTAGAAGCTGGCTCCAAAGTTCTATGGGCCATATAAAGTTCTTCAGAAGATTGGGTCTGTTGCTTATAAATTGGAACTTCCTCCTTCTTCTCGCATTCACCCAGTCTTTCATGTCTCTTGTCTCAAGAAAGTGATTGGCAACAACATCAGAGCACAAACTATTTTACCAGAGTTGGATACAGAAGGCTCCATCATTTTGGAACCAGAGGCCGTCCTCAATCAACGCACTCATCAGCTTCTCTCCCGAGCCATCTCCGAGGTCTTAATTTAGTGGCACGACATGCAACCAGAGGATGCTACATGGGAACCGCTCCTTCAGATTCAGCAGCAGTTTCCACATCTAAAGCTTTGAGGACAAATATTTTTTTTAAGAGGGAGGGGGTGTTAAGAACCCCTGTCAACCCCCCTCTTTATTTTGTTCGTATATTTTGTCGGACGCATATGCTTTATAAGTCATCCCATTGGTATGATGTATTATCCCACATTCATGGGGAGTAAGTAATAGTTGTTAAGTCGTCTAGTAATAGGTTGCATTATCCCACATTCATGTGGAGTAATAGTTGTTTAGATTAGACTTAGTATATAAGTATGTGTTGAAGCTAATGAAAGCACCAAAGAGTTATTTTGTATTGAGCTTGCTCAAAGGAGGTTGCCCCCTCGAAGTGGCCCGCGATCAATAAAATATCTTTTGTGCTCCAATATTTTTGCATTCTCATTATTTATTGCAGGAGGTTCTTCACATGCCTCAATACCAACAAATAAGCCAACATGCTATGAATGAATACACAAAAAACCATACGTAACAAGCATTAAAGAATATTATGCAATTACAAGAAGCCTTAATCCAAAACAACAATCAATAACAAAATATATTTTACTTAGGAAAATAAACAACTCATCTAGACCTATGCATATTTTTCTAACTGGTGGAGCAGGTACAGGGAAAACTTGCACTTCTCTTGTGCTTTACAATGGTTTGGTGCACTTTCACAATAAAGACAGTCATATCGATACATTAAAGAAAAAGGGTCTCGTTGTCACATTTACGGGGAATGATTCCTACACCGTGCAAGGAAAAATCGTTCACTCTACTTTGTGTGTTCCATTGAACTCTGCAAAATTTGATGCAACTAAGTTCAAACATACTAAACTCACCAACCAAAGGCTATCAACAATTGCACATTCTGTTAATAGATGAAGCATCGCTCGTTGGTGCACAAATACTATATAACATAGACAAAAGAATTTGGGAAATAATGCACACACCTACATTTCCTTTTGGGAATCTATATGTCATATTTTGCAGTGATTTGTGCCAAGCGAAACTTATACATGACTCTTGGATTTTTTAAAACCATTTTTTCAAGAAAAAATCCCATATAGCTTTTGAGTAGAAAATGTTAAGATGTTTAAACTAGAAAAAGTGATACACCAAACTAACGCAACGTTTATTTTGATTTTAAATAGAATAAGAACTAACACACAAACAAGGGAAGATATTGCTTTCTTTAATTAAACTTTCCATAGATGAGCACCAGAAGATCCTACATTTCCTTATCTCTTTTATAGGAATAAATATGTTGAAGAGCACAATAATAAAATGGTGTACGATGTTTAAATAACTGCATACACTCTAATAGCTATTGACAAATTAGTTGATAGAATTGACCAAACAACATTTGAACAAAAAAAATGCACTTGCCCTCAACAATTGAATTGAAAAATAACATGCGTGTTGAATTGACCGGAGGAAACTATGCAATTGATGATGGCTTGGTGAATGGTGTAGAAGATATTTTCAAATGCTATACATAACAACCATTTGATATTGTGTGGATTGACTTCCAAGACCCGACAATTGGCCATGTGCAACAAACTAGAATGCAACAACATTCATGATGTCATCATGTACAAGTTGACTCCTATTAAAAGAATTGTTGTACAAAAACTAATTGAAAACAAGAAAATAGTGGTACAACGTCAATTCCCTATTCAAGTGGCATGTGCACAAACAATTCATAGAGCACAAAGCCCAACAATGGATAGGCTGTCATTTGACCCAACAGGAATAAAACAACATGGCCTTGTGTATAGTGTCCTTTCCCATGTAAGAAACATTGATTTGCTATATCTAATAAACAAGTTGCAAAGAAACAATTTTGCACTTTGTTTTAAAGTTTTTAGTGAATTGAAAGACTTAAAATGTATTCGCAATTCAAATTTCAATATGGACTTCATTTAGGGAAAGAACAAACCTTTTTTATGATATGCACGTTAAGCATACACAGTTTGGCATTGCATATGGAAGATGTCATAAATGATAGTGAGATTATGTAAGCATATATATTATGTCTGTAAGAAAGCTACATTCCCAAAATTGCGAAAGATACTTTACTTTCAAAGAAATACAACTATGTTTCAACATTTGGCATACATGGCATTACTACTTGCTTTAAGAAAACAATAGTCCATAACAACTCAAGAAACTATGTAACACAATACTTAGAGGCAAATATAATTGATTCCAAGTTAATATTTGTCAAGATCCCATTAAGGCATAAACAATATTGGAAAACACAAAGCCAATTTAGGCTAAATAGGGTAACCATACAAAATAGAAAGATAGGTGTGAAAGCACACTTTTTCCCATTAACTAATTTACATATATACAATTAGAAGTGACCCTTGGAGTTCATATTCCAACTGCATCTTGCTGAACATTTCCAGCTGCCAATCTTTTTCCAAGTGAGTTAGCTAGAAGCTTGCACTTGCTTCTGCTACACGAAGGTTTTCTCGATACCGATGGTTTAAGGATGACCACCAACTCTGGAGCTCCGTTTAACATGGCTCTTCACATGCTTGCTTGATCTCCCTCACTTATTACTGATGGTCTTCATTTCCCCCCTGTCAGTAACAATGTGAGGAGAGGAGAGTCTCAAGGTGTCACAACTAGACAAAAAAAACACGAGGACTCTGAAAGTGAGGATAATCTCAAGGTGTCACAATTATACAAAAACACATGAGTACTTTCAAAATGGTTATATTTTGTCTATGTTGTTCTTTATTGAATCTGGCCTTTGAAACAATTTGTGGCTTAGGATCACTTTCTCTGACTTTCTTGAAGAAGGCCATGGTTGGTTGCTATCAGAAGAAGGATTCAAAACTTGAAGCCAGATATTATGTCCCCCCTATCAGGTGCAAGAGGAGAAGTCTTGGTAGAGTAAAATACATAGGGATTCTTGCAACTCCACCATTTACAAATATAATTTAGTAGATTCAAACCTTAAAAGGTGGGGTGTCAGTCAAAACAAAAAATGCACCCATATACAATACATAATTCAACATTTTCTTCAGTTTTGATACTTACAAAACACAAGCAAATACCAAAAATACCCAAGAAATTACAAACATACACAGTTGCAAGTTACATATATGATGGTCGAATTGAGGAATATGCTATACCTGAATTATTTGAATCTTGTTTTGCAATTTTCTTCTATTGACGCAGCTGCACACTAGTTTCATATATGCAAATCCTTCATATTCTATGCAATACAATCTGTACAATCACTCCCAATACGGTCATTCAACAACTAGATATCGGCCAACACTTTTTTGCAAAGTTTACAAAAATCTCTTTTTTGCAACATAATTCTTTAGCAGTCATACAAATTCAATTCTACAACACTTAATCAATTCTGCAACATACAATCTTAATTCTGTAGCATCGAGCAAATAAATTATGCAGTAGCACTATTCAATTTTGCAGCACCAAGCTTGGGTAAACTTAGTCCTATCAATGACCATTTTGCAGTCTCAAAATATACAAGGCATCAATAATTGAAGTTGTTATAGATGCATCTCAACACAACTCTTCAAAATGCAAATCCACTGCTTACAAAATACTTATTCACATCTCTTCCTTCATGAACAAACATAAGACTAGACTTGAACCCAAACAATAAAATTGAGCAATTGATGCTCCTACAATGCTATATACAACATAATACATTCAACTAGCTCAACTCTTCATTGTCAGGATTGTTTAGAACAAATCCATGCATTTTAACAAACCTAATTTTGTGACTGTTTTCCACACTAGCATCAAAAAATTCTTTCCCAAAACAAACTAACCAACAATTTGATGTATAGAATATAGCATTAAAAACATAAAATTGACCTTGCAAAGATCATGCCAACTAAATAGAGCACCCAACTCATAACTCTTCCTATAGTCGCAACTCAGGTGTATAAGTCACAGTCACAAGAGATGAAGGCACCTTTTCATGCAAACACAAGGCCCTCTTTATCAAGAAGAAACAGTTTAAAGTAGGTGAATGGGCCTTACTGTTTGATTCAAAATTTAAAAATTTCAAAGCCAAATTCACAACTCATTGGCTTGGTCCATATGAGATTTTAGAGGTATATGATAATGGCTCAGTCAAACTTTAAAAATAGATGATGAAGCAAGGTCAATTATAGTCAATGGATATCGGTTAAAGTTTTATAATAAATCGGTAAACATAGAAGACTTCTTGAAACAGATATCTCAACAGCATGAAATGGAATTGTTGGACAAGCACATTCCTATGTCTCTTTCACATTACTTTTAGAATAACAAAATATATATGTAAATAGAAAAAAAAATAGAAAAGGGGGTTTAGTTGTGAAAATCCAGACAACTGCCACAACATAAACTAGAATTCTCATTGGAAAACCAAGTAACATTGGCTAATGAGAATTCTTAAGTAAATCTATATGTATTCTTTTCAGTCAATTTCCAATTATGAGTATCTTTTTGCACATAATAAGTTGTTTTTCTAGTAAATAAATAATTTTTATGTGGAAAAGACTTGAGGACAAGTCAATAAATAGGGTTGGGAAGAAGGCATTGAAAAATAAAAAATTCTGAGTTTTCTTGAGAAACCTTATATATATATATATATATGAAATTACACCCAATTTAGTGAAGCAGATAAGTAGAGGGACCTGAAAAGAATCAAAGCAAAGAGACCTGAAAAGAATCAAACTAAGTGAAGAGGTTTAGCAGAGGAACGTGAAATAAGTTAAGCATAGGGACTTGAGAAGAACTTTGTCAAAATTTAACAACTTTTTGAAGAGCGTAGCAATTCCACAAACTATAAAAGAATTTTTGTAGCAGCACTCCAATCTAAGCTAGTACAATAAGGTAGTATGACGTGCACAATCGAAGGAGCATCAAATAAGTCTGTAAGAATTTTCTTTTAATGTTTTATTTTTTCTTGCATAAATTCTTCATTTTTAAGTTGTGACAAAAATACCTATTACCCTCGCAACCTCCCACACCTTTTCATTCATTCCATTCCCCTAAAAACATCAAGAACAATGATCAAGGAACTTGTTTTGGTTATAAGAAAGATTTTTGAAACTCGGCTGCAACTTTTGACATACTGGAAATTCAATCATTTTTTTTAAGGAAAGGTTATAAGGAGGGGTTTTTTAAAATATAATAAGAATATTTTGTTTTTAAGGCTTTAACCTAAAAGAATTCCACAAAGCAAGAAAATGGAAATATGCTCTAAGATGGACATATGCATTGGGAGTTATAAGTTAAGACATTTTGGATAAAGTATAAAATGGGCATATTTTTTAAGCATGAAAAGAAATTATGGTGAAGTACGTTGTGATGATGATAAAGGAAGAAATGAAAATTCATAAGTGACATGCAAACCATTCTCATCAATCATTTCTTCCTCCATGAATTTTGCTAAGTATGCAGGTGATGGGTAGGAATGGACCAACTCTTCCAGCACAAGGGTACGATCAAAAGCCTTCAGATGCATTAAAGACACAACTTTTGGTATTTCCTAACATGCTTACCTTTGGAAACGTTGTCAACTGAGATTCAAACCCGCGTTGTTTAGCTGATCGAGCCTACATAGAAGACATCTGGAAAACAAATTAGTATGTTGACAGTTTCATTTGTCAACATCAGAATTTCACCTGGATATTAATTTAAAACTTAAGACTATACAAATTTAAGAAGCACGCAGGATAGTGGGTTCGCAATCGGGTGCAAGTTCGTGTTAGGGTAGGAATCGCTTGGAGGAAGGTAAGTGTAAATTGTTGTTAATTGTTTTTTTCATTACAAATAGCACTAAAAAGGAGCAGTATGAGAGCATAAATTTTTAGCAAAGGTTGATATAAAAAAACAAAGTTCGAATTCAACAGGGATACAATAGTAATCTTAAAAATTTCAATTACAGATTGGGTTGGCAATTTTTTGTTTTTTGGAAAACATGCAGAATTGAAAATTGAAATAGAAACAAAGTATCAAAACAACACTGCAACCTAGAAAAGACAGGATTTTTGAGTTAGTTTTGCTTGAAGATCCTTTGCATAGACAGTAAAATGGTCTCTAGATTTGAACTAGAAAGGTTTGATTCATCCACATTTCACAAGGATTTCTTGGAAATTTTTGAAAAAAACCAGTGGATTTCTTTCTTTGAAAAAATTGATGGATATTGTGAAAGAGTTGGTCTAGAATTTGCTTGTTCATTTAATGGTGAGAGGGCTACAATGGGTAACTTCACCATTAGACTTTCTGAAGACATTGTTGCAAAAATCACTGGGTTACCTCATAAGGAGAAAGGTATTTCAAAACAAAACAATTCAAATAAAAATCATGGACACCTTTTATATGTAGATCCAGGGCAGCATCAGTAGATTGGAAAAACGAAATTCCAAGAAGTTGGTTGATTCATCCCTAGGATGAAATAACCTACATCATTCATAAATTTGTCACTTGTGAAGGAAGGTTCAACATTGTGTACTTGTTTCACATCAAGTTGGTGCAACATTTGAGGAATGAATGTGAAATCAATATGCCTTACTTCTTATTGCAAAGCATTTCTAAGATGGCTAAGGTTGTTAAAAAACAAGGGAGGAATACGGATAAAAGTTTATACCATTATGGGCTTATCAAAATCATCATCACACATGAATTGCAAAAGAAAAAACTTGTCATGGCAGCAATTTGTGGTTTAAAATAGTTTTGAAACAATGGAAGAAAAATTAAAGGAAAGAGAAATTCTGATGATAAAAAATACTGAAGAAGATGTACAATACTCCAAGGAAACAAGCTCAAAACAACCTATGGGGTGAATGAGAACAAGAAGTATGATGAAAATAGAAAAATAATTTCAAACAAAAGATCAAATATTCACCACATATAGAAAAAAATCAAGAAAAGGCCAAGAAGTTCATAAAGGACAAGTAACAAAACTTGATGATGAATCACAAGAAATCTACCATGCATACATTCAGACTTTGGAAGAACGGGAAGAAGAAAATTCAATAAATGAAAACAAGTAAAGTAATGAAGTAATGATGGCTACTTTTTCTGCTTATGAACAACAAACTATTGAGGATATAAGAAAGATGAAAAATGAGGGATTTTCACAGATAAACAAGAAGATAAGGGGATTAAAAGGAAAAGTAAAAGAATTGAAATTACTTGTAGTGAATCTTAAGAAAGAGAATGAAAGATTGAAGAAGAGGAATAAGAGTCTTCAAATTCGAAACATTATCACTGCTAACAAGCATGCAAATAGTATAAGCAAAGGAAGGCATTTAAGACAAAATACCAAAAGATAAAAGTTCTTCATATAACACATGTTAATATGGATACAACATAAGTGGCAGAGGGCCATTAACAACAATCTAAAAAATAATTTTTGTGCATGAGGACATGCAAAATCTTCCTCTTGGGAGAGATGTTGGTCACCATTTTTTATGTTTATTTTGTCATAAATCCGATGTTGTTCCTTCATAAACCATCTATATCCTTCATATTTTATCCATACTTCCTTCAAACATGAATACATGAGCTATAATTGTCACTTCTTTCTATGAATTGAATTCTTGCAATTTTTAAGGCATTAAAATTAAATTTTAGCAGAAATTACAAGATTTTGCAACTTCCCGTAATTGCTCCGAGCTTTGCATACTTGCAGGATAGTTGGACGCAAGTTAAGACATGTGGAAGATTCCTTGGTGTCAAAGGATAGATGAAAATCTATCAACTTCACAAAAATATTTTCGCGGGTGTCTGGTCAACGTTGGTCAAACCGTGCCATCTGTACAGGAAAAGCCCTGTTTTCTAGTAGAAGATCTGACAGTTTTGAGAATTCGTGGGTATTTTCCTACTTTTCTGGATCTAGAAGATGTATTCGAACTTTTGAGAGAAAATATAGGATATCATCCTCAGATTAGGATCATTTTTAGTATTTACAGTTATAAACATTTTGTATAAATACCTCAAGAACACACATAGTTTGATAACTTGAGTTTGGAATTTATGCTTTGAGACTTAATAGAACTTGTAGACTTTTGAATCCATTTCGATTGATGTATATTGTGATGCTAGAGCATTGACCAATAGTTATTAAGGGTATATAAGTTCTGGTTTAATCAAGTGTGCAAGCAAAGCATTGGAGGGCCCCCTTTTCCAAGCATGCACATTCCCTTTTCTTTTGTTGTTGTTCAATGGCATGAATTACATTTAGTTTTTGTTGCTTGCCATCAAATTCACATTTATCTGAGTAGAATATAATTCAAGCATTGTTTTTGTTGCATTGATTGATTTTAGTAATTTGTTAAAATACATGTTTAGATGCTAGACATTAGTATATATTGTGAATAAATTTCTCGTAAAAGAATTCAATATAATTTTTTCTTCAACAATAGAAAGTTACAATTTTCCATATTTCTTGAAAGTTTTTAGATTTAAAATAATTAGTGAATGGAATGTCAACTGATGAATGTTGAAAAATCGAATGAAATTTACTCCTGTAAGGGAGTTTAGTATTTTTCACCATCACAAGTGATCAATCCATCTTATATATATTTCTTAAAAATTAAGTTTAGGTATAAATTCATATATTTTTATGTGCTTGTAAGTTTACAAATACCAGATTGACAATTAAAATTACACGCCCTAGTTTACATCTGTAGATTAGGCCAACACCCTCCATTGTAAGTCGGGGCAATAGTCCCCAAGTTGAATATAATAAAATCAAAATTTTAAGTCCCCCTAGGTGAAGTTGACCGTATTAGGGTAAGAAGTCGACCCAATCAGTTTATTAGGTTAGTCACTTGAAGGGCATAAATATGGAATCACCCTCCCTAATTTATAAACACACTCACTCACTCAATTTTGCATGAAGAGAGGGAGAGAGCTGCATAAGACTTCTTATACTTGGGTTTTTCCATCTTGTGATATTGTCTTAGTGATGAAACTATTATGAGGAAGTTTGCAGGTTTTTCTCCTTTATGGTTTCCCCGAGGAAAATCTTTGTGTCTTGTGTATCTGATCTATCTTATGCATCTTGTTGTGCTTGTTATTCTTTCAGATAAAGATCCTAATAAATTTGAAGAATATTAGAAAAATGAACATAAGAGTCTCCAACACATAAAAAATTAAATAGTGCAACTTTACCAATTATGCAATTCACAACATTGGAGAAAAAAAACACATCACAGTGAGAACGCATAGAACCAAACCTCTTAGGAAGTTGTAATGCATCCTGGGATTTCTTGCAGCTTGTCATCTTCATTTGCAGGCATGTCCTTGAGGCCCTATAAATTTCTTAATCAGATGTTTTAAATTTAACGAAATTGAATTCTTCCAACACATGAAATGAATTCTTACATCGCAGTATTTTGTAGGATCTCTAATAGAGAGAACTCTACAATCAGTTCCATATGTAGTTGAGATATATAGTAATTTCACCTATAAATTCACATCACCATCAATGCAACTTCACGATGGAGAGAAATATCCTTAACACTTCCAAATGATGCTCAAGCCTTCACACTTGTGGATTAATCTTCATTCTTCAATCACTTCAATGCAGTAGAGAGACATAGATACCTTAGTACAATTCTCGATGGAGGAGATGCATTCACCACCATCATCAGTCTAACATAGGTCTCCATGGAAGTTCTGAAAAGGAAAGGAAAGGAAACTCAACAACTTAAAGGATTCTTATGGAAATATTCTTTCTAGTTCTCAATGACCGGTCCTGGAGAGTATTTGTGCCCAATGGACAAATACATAGAACACTTGTATTTGCACACAAAGAATGGACAGTGGATGTGAGTGAGACGTTAGATTCTTTTTCTGGAAACCTTGTGGGCATACTTTCTTACTATATATATATATGAGCAAGAGAATATTCAATACACAAATCCAGGAAAGGAGGCATATACCGTCCAAGCGAATAAATGAATCATAGTGGAAAGGATATGTTGATGCAAGTTATACCATCTACCAAAATGCTGCCCAAGGGAGTCGATTTGCATGTGGGATCGATTCTTAAGACTACTAGATTATGCCTAATGAGTTGCACTGATATTAAGAGAGGCTAGCCTTGAATGCGTTTGGTTTTGTTAGTTAAAGCATCATTGGTTGTGGCTACAATTTCAATCTTGGGACATTATTCTCAATTAGGTAGAAGAAAACACAACATGCCTCTTTGTGTCATAGGCATTTGATACCTACATTATGTCAGATTGGGAAGGAAAATGCTTAGGGTTTTGTAGAACAATCATAGGGTAATTGTAGGCCACAAAGTAGGTATATAGGTAAGGTTAAATACCCAAGTACACAAGTCTACAAGATTGGCAAATAAAATGCATTACTAATGACACCAAATATGCCAAATTTCAGAATTGAATGTTGGGAAGATAATAATGGCTAGCAATATGGAAAACATTATCACATAGAAAAATAAATGCCACAGGATCCATAGTAGCTCTGATACCACTATAAGGTTCCCTAAACGGGAAAATAGATTATTGGTTGAGAACAAGCCAAATAAACAGGAATAATAACCACACACAAAAAGAAGGATAGGAGTGGAAGCATAATTTTTTCTCATTCACAAATGTACATTATATTACATGGGATGATCCTTGGTTTCGACTTCCAAGGTGTATTTGGGACTCTTGGGTAACTCTTGGTCTCCCTTGCACATTCATATATATCACACCGAGGATTAGTCTCAAACGCGGTTAAATTGTTTAAACATTATATAATGACATTAAAAGACTAACACATAAAAATGGTATTAAATGATTTTAACAAGAGATAAACATTATATTATATTATATATAATACATTTTATAAATAAAAAACATCAATATGGGATGAAAAGAGATATAATTATAGATAATGATATCAACACGATATACATCAACATCAACATTAAAATCGCATAAATTTAAGTTTAAAACTACGATCATTATCATTTTATTGAAGTTACACATAGATAAAGTTAAGTTCAAATCTAAGTAAAAATGTTTTTTATAAACGTGGAGGAAAGTAAAGTTCATTATCAATCTCAAATACATGCTTTTAATGTATTGCACTTAAAATTTACAATAATTTTAACTAAACTGTTAAATTGGCTATAAAACATTATATACTGTCTTTAAATGATTATCGTAGAAAAATGACATTGAATGATTTTAACTAGAATTAAAAATTATATTCCATTTCTAATTTAGATCAATGACATACTATAGTTAGTAAATCAAACAACATCAACATGACATGAAAATACATATAAATATACATGAATGATATTAACCTGATAGACATCAACGACAACATGAGATGATATAAAAAAACATAATGTATATGAAGGATAATAACAAAATGATAATATATGCCAAATATGCATCAACTAGCTGGTCCACCCCCGGAGCTAGAGGCATTAGTACCATTTCAGTAGAAATAGGGGCATAAGCACCTTCACCACTAGAGCGAGAGGATTAGTACCTCCGTTAGATAAAAATGAAGAATGAATAAGCTCATATATCTATGTACCATAATATCTAAGACTTGATGAGACCATCTCATCTATAATTTTGGTGAATGCATCAATGTGTGTTGTAGTTGATTGTTTGCCTCGGTCATGAGGATGAGAGGGCGGTATATCAATTTAATGAAGAGGAGAGGGTGTCCATTTGACCTATGGTGTAGGAGAGGGCGATCATTCGACTTGTGGAGGAGGAGAGGGTGTTTGGTTGGATTGGTAAGAAGGAGAGTGTGTTCACTCAACATGTAGAGAGTGGGCAGTCGCTCGTAATGTGGAGGAGAGGGTGGAGGTGGAGATGGAGGAGATGGATGAATCCTCCACTCAAGAATCCTAGCCACATTGACAATATAATGCATCAATAATGTCATATCATGAGGAAGGGTAACCCAGATTCTTAGAATCTCAATGTCCCATAAGGTCTGGTTGAATCATACACTGCACACTCCCTACCAACCCAACATTGTAGATAACGAGTTGACCACCTGCTCATAAAATCTACGATTTGACCCATGTTGAAAACTAAGTATCTATAATTGAAAAATATCCTCAAGGTTAGGAATATCCTCATTAAGTTGGGTATGAATATCCCAAATATACTTATCAACATGTGCAAAGAAGTAATCAACAATAATTATACTATTTAAATAAAATGCTACAATAAATCACATGTGCATTAAATAAGATAAAAGATGAAACTAGATAAATAATCACAACATAACACTAATATTACCTCTATCATTTGATTGCATGTCCGAGATGAAAATTGTGTTCTAACATTCTCAGTAACCCATCCTTGCATGTGGGTATTGCAAAAGATCCATGGTATGATCATCCTCACTCACAAGCATCTGCAGTACCTTTGAACTGATCCTTGTAGGGAACTCTACCTGGCCTCTGTTGGGAATCATCTCAAACCACATATGCATATATTCCTCAATCCTTGGTGTATGACGGTGGTGGTCAAATGACAATGTAATTTCCAAAATCCTCTCAAAAAATAAACAAAATAACTTCAATAAAAAGGGAATCCCACCCTCCCATGAAACATAGAATGATAGTGATACCAAGTTAAACATAATTGTCACAAAATAATGGAAGACCACCTCACCAATCTGGGTATTTTCACCAATGAATATACATAATATAATAAAGAGAAATTGATGCATTTTCCATATCAGGTGTAGTGGGACACTATTGTGACCATAAGAGAGAGGCACCTAACCTCATATGCTTAAAATCAGTTAATACACAACTAACCACCTGCAACCTGGAAACCATATCAGACAATCATGTCCTCATCAACATATCGCTAAACATACGACAACTTATATCCAGTGACTCCAAGTGGGAGGTCAGGGAAATGGGAAAATACTCACCTATCCTAGACAAACCAGTGATAGAATAAATGTCCTCTTCTATTGGTTGGTACCATAGATCTCAATCAATTCTAAATGTGTGTTGTGTGTGATCCCATGAAATATCAATTGCACCAATAATATTAATATGCCCTTGAGGGATGCATCCTCTTCATAAAACTTGAGGATTCCAACATATATTATGAGGACACACGTCTTAAGAGTAATATGTCAAGGGTACAAATGCCTCTCTCTTTGGGGTATCCCATGTTTCTGATACAAAGTTGTATGGGTCCACCCATTGCTGCTATATTTGATTCATATACAACATTCATTAGTGTCATTTACACATCCAAATAAGACTACTAGCAAACAATGTTTCACCAACCTACTAGGTCCCTAGGTTGAGGTAGAGGCATAAAAATTTGTAATAAGGGAGCTATGAGACACAAAAGGACCTTAGTTTACCATATTCACATTAAATTGGGTCACATAAATAATCAATGTTAATAAAATAAGCTGGCATAGGTTCATGAAGACATTTGGAGGCTGATGGAGTCCTTGGGTGGCTAGATTCCCCCCCACACTTGGCATGAATTTCATCCAAATTCGAATCCATGGGGAAAGTAATGTTCTTGGGGGGTTATGAGGTGTCAAATAGCATACCATGAGCCAAATAATTCGAATTAGTAAATAGGAGTACCTCCAATGGAATAGGAAGAGACTAAGAAGGCAATGTGTGGCACTTGGAATGAGATTCCATGCACTCTATGATAAATAATGATGAAAGATTCTATGCAAAATATGAAAAATTCAGATCTGATTGCAGACCTCTGAAAAATATGACATGACAAGGCTACAAATAGCCACCAAGAGGGTGCATTTGGGAGTTAGGGATATCCATTTGAATTGGGGAAATAATTGAAGCACGAGGAAGAGGACAAGTATCATAGGAGTTACTAAACCACTAAGATGAGTTGGAGCAAGAATATGGAGTGAAATTTGAACTTATCAGGCCTCATGAAGTTAGTAAAATTATTTCATGAGGAAGGGCAATGGATTTTTATCATTTTTTAATTTGCCTTTGACATTTTGGAGAGCTTTTGCTTGTCCATTGGTGAGAGTTCACTCTCCCTGCTTATGAACCAATTTTGAGGAAGTTGGATTCATTTCCAAGTTGGTTGATGGAGAGGAAATTAATACCTGTCATTGGAGGTGAATGAAGGATTTTTATTTTCAGGTTTAAGGCCATACATTTCAATATTCCATCTATCACCCCCTTCTCTCATTCCTACTTCACCATTCCCCATATTCTCATGTGATGGCACATTTGTTGGATTGGTGCTTGTGCTTGGATAAGTCTATGTGATTCCAAATATTGGGTATATCATGTTTGGATGTGTAATATTATGTACATATTCTCTTTAATTCTAAATATAAAAAATACAAGTGTAAAAAGGTCTGCATTCCCTTGCTCTTGAATAACTAGTTTTCATGTATTTGGCTTCCATTTTGAAAGAGTTATATATCAGATCTGTATTAAGGAATTTATATGATGTTTAATGATATTTGGGAATATATTTGTATTATGTATATGGTATCCATTTATAATTCCATTATCTGAACTATTCCATGTATTTTTCATGAGTTAAAATTGAGCTAGTAATGTCATCTCCCCTTATGTAATTTCACTAAATGTTGTCATATGAATTATACACTTTATAGCTAGTTTCCAAAGATAATAACCATGTTTAATTACAGCCCCTGATGTTTTATATCAGTCCCCACATTATTTTCAAAAAATTTGGAGGGTTGTACTTGATTTTGGAATCCCATTTGTCCTACACCCTATGGGGGAATTTGACCACAATTTCCTAGGAATTTTTTCTCTTTCTATCATCAACACCAAAAAATGTTGTAGAAGATTAAGGTCAGGTAAAAATGTTAATAGGTCATATTGGTATGTACTAAGAATCACCAAACCATTTCCTTTCATATTCATGATCATTTGGAGTCATTTGGAACCCCCATAGTCATGACTAGTTAAGCATGAATTTTCCCAAATTGCAATATTTTCCCAAAATTTCCAAGTAGGGTTATTACAGTGGTATAAGAGCATGGTATTGGAACCTATTGAAGTTCTCCATTTATGTTTCCTGATGATTATCTCCCTCCATTAGATATTTAAACTCAACTTGAAAGGATGTTACTGCAACCTTGATCTCTGTGGTGTAGTGAAGCAGCATGCATGGTGTTCTATGCATAGGCATCCTAGGGCCTAGCATGTATACTTCTCCATCTTCTCCAAAAAAATGATGGATGGAAGGAGGAATGTAACCTTTTCCTCTTTTTGCATGAAGAGGTGTATGATCCACTTTGTTCTTCTAAGAGAAGTGTAGCTGATCAGACCTTGCCATGTAGCATCTCATAGGGAGTTTGTTGAATCTCTCTGAAGGAGGTGAGTTTGCATGGCATAGTGCAAGGTTCTCTTTCTAAAACTGATCTTTTTTCCTCTATGTGTCAGATGGATTTCCAGTCATCTTCCTGGTTGCCCTCTTGGGAGTAGGGACTGGATTTGGATCTGCATCACCATGAATCTCAATCTCACAAACTAATACAACTGGTTCTGCTTATGGTTCTTCTTATGATTATGAAATGCTAGTGGAAACTGCAAAAGGAGTAGATAGAATTTTTTTACCTCCACTTTCAAGTGGCAGTTGAGAGTGCATTGGTTCTAAAAATGGTAGGAAGTGTGAGAATTCATATGCCTTGGAGGCATGATTTGCAACAACCTTCACTATGATGTTCCTAGTAGATATATATGTGATCTCCACTGAGTTAGGACCAAATGTCACTCACTTTGGAGGGCCAGTGTGAGTCATCTGGTATACAGATAATAGATTGGCAGCTAAGGAGGGCACATAAAGCAGATCTTTGAACTTTCCATGTTCAATCTTAATATAACCCTTTCCTTTGGCTCGAATTTGACTGTCATTGCCCATGTGAATACGAGGTCCATTAGTAGACTGTAAAGAAGAGAATCATTCTCTGGATGCAACCATATGATTAGAAGCTCCTGAATCAATGAGGAAGGCATGTGTTCTTGAAAAACTGGCCTTCAGTGCATGGCATTTCTCATCATGTTCTTCAGTTTCTTCTCTATGGTTAACCTTCCTTGCACCAGCAGGTACAATGATGTTATGTTTCTCTAGAAGAACAACCATTTCGTCAATTGTTCTTCTCATACAAGATATTTTTGGATGAAATCCCCTTCCACAGTAAGAACAAAGGGTCTTTCCTTTGCCATTCTTCTTGTTTCTCCTTGAACCTGAGGGCTCATCTGACTTCTCTTTCTCCATAGGAGGCTCATTCTTATGCTTCCCCTTTCCATCCATAGCCTTGGGTCCTCTAGCAACCAATGTTTGATCTTTGGAAGATCAGATGATCCCCATTTGGATCAGCTTGTCATGCTCATTGGTGAGAGACTCAATGAAGGCATTAAGAGTTGGCATCTTCCAATTTAGTGTAGTGAGCTTCCCGATATGAAAGGTTGATACAAAGACTGATTAATATGCACCAATTTTTGAGAGGATGGAAAGGATGAGTTGATCATCCTCCTTCTCAACCTTGCACAGCTTCAACTGGATCACTAGGTGCTTGAACTTAGTGAAGGAATCATTCAGAGTTTTGAAGTGGTCTGGGTGAAGAGAAATCAACTCATTCTCTAGCTGATAGACCCTCAAGTCATCTTGCTTATCAAACAAGGAAGCAAGTTGATCCCAAATTTCCTTCAGAGTCTTCAATCCAATGATGTGGAAGAGAAGATCTTTGGAAATAGATAGGCACAAGAAACCATAGGCTTCATCCATCTTATTCCAGTGTTTAGCTTTGTCAACATAATGAACCGGCTCTACCTCCATCTCCATTGTGACTCTGTAGAGTCCTTTGGAGCAAATATGTATCTCAATGTCCTCCTTCCATTGATGGTAGTTGAAAGGAGTGATAGGATCCACAGAAGGAGCCATTGTGTTGTTGTAGCGAATACAGTGAAGGAGATTGAATGTTGTTGTAGAAAATGCAGTGAAGGAGACTGAAAAACACAAACAAACAGACAAATTAAGGTCGACAGCCTACACTTTTGGAATTTTCTTCACACCTAGCTTATTTAATCAAGCAAGCTTGATCAACAATTTCCTTGCTTAGGATTTATGTGGTAAATTCTCTGCTTCTGGTGTAGTGTTGGAAGGAGCAATTTTGCTCAATTTTTTTTTTGATCTAAGTATGAATCTGTAGTAGGAGAAGTGTCTTGTCCTACCGAGGCTCTGATACCATATAAAATTGAGCACATATATCTATGGATCAACACACAACTCACAAAATAGATCAGACAATTTTACTCAGAATTGAAGAATGAAACAGTGCAAAAATGGCTTGCAGTCGTGTAATGCTTTCATTAATCAAAAGTATTTGGATAATAATTACAATGTAATACACTGGTATTAATAACCAGTCATTTCAAATGCATGAGAGATGAATTCGAATTGATTGAATCTACCTAACTGAATGGATACCTAGACATGTCTAAATCACTATCAGAGCCTAACTAGTTAGCTCCACATGTCTAAATCAGTGCCTCAGTCGTTTAGAATCAGTTAACTAGTCTAACTGAATGTGGTAGGTGAGGAAAGGCACCTTCCCACATGCAGTTAATTAATGACTGGCGCTAACTGAATGTAACTGGATGTAACTGAATGTAACCGATTCCTAACTAGGCTTAACTAGTCATTAACTGAACTCAACTGAAGGAGGTTGGTTCCAGCACTCCCAATGGCTCCTAAATTGTAGGGATTGGTCTAGGAGGCACCTAAACTAATGCATGCAAGTGTAGTTTGTGGTAGTTATCCTCAACTACTGTCCCCCACACTTTAGTAACTGGTACATGTGGCCTAATTAGGCCATGTGGACCCAATGATGCTAGTGACTAAATATAGACTGAAAAGACTCCTAATTTAGACCTAATTGACCAAATTGGACAAGGAAGGATTATAATCCTAATAATTTTAGGTGTGCCTATATTTCACACCCTTAGACTCAAGAGTAATATACAAGGCCAAAAGGTTATAGTTCTAGTTGATGGAGGAGCCACTCATAACTTCATATGTGCATCCTTGGTGGAGAGGAGGAATCTACACATTGAAACTTTTGATGGATTCACAGTCATCATTCTAGGTAACAATTCTATGGATTGTACCAAATGGATTGCAAAGGTTCATGTTACTATAGGAAATCACACTATTACTAACAATTTCTATGTAGTGAATGTGTCTGATACATATGTGGTTTTGGGATTGGAATGGTTATATTATATAGGAGAGCATACAATGAACTATCAAGCCCATAAAATGAGGTTAAAAAACTTGGAAGGGAAACCCATATTGTTGAGAGGAATGCACACTTATCCAAATCAAGTGTTGCCCTCTCATAGTATGAGATATATCTTGAGGCATGGGGACATTGAATAGGTTGTTTAATGTTTGATCACATCTTCCAATCCTCACTTGAAGGTTTCCAAACATCCTAAGGAGATAAAGTAGTTGTTGGGTAAGTATGAGAAGGTTTTTGGGGACCTTCCTCCAGGAAGGCCACCTGATAGAGGGGTGGATCATGCCATTGAATTAGAGATAGGGACCCAAACTATCAAAATGTAGCCTTACAGACACCCCAAAAGGATTTGAGATGAGATTGAGGATGCCATTAAATAACTCTTGGAATTGGGTCTCATAAGACCTAGTTCAAGCCCTTATGCTTCTTCAGTTGTCACGGTGAAGAAAAAGGATGTGACCTTATGACTGTGCATTTAATTTAGAGCCTTGAATAAGAAGGCAATGAAGAATAGATATCATATCCCAAGGATTTACTAACTCATGGATGAGATCCATGAAGAAAAGTTCTTCTCAAATATTGACCTTAGATCTAGTTATCATCAAATTTGAATGAGGGAGGAAGAGCTACCAAATAATGCTTTCAGATGCCACTATGGTCACTTTGAATTTCTTGCCATGCCTGTTGGCTTGACAAATGATCCTTCCACATTTATATCATGCATGAACAATACCTTCCACAATAAACTTCGTAAGTTTGTACTATTTTTCTTTGATGACATTCTTATTTACAGTAAAACATGGAAGGAACATTGGCATCATCTAGAAGTGGTATTGAAAATTCTGCATGATCAATATTTGTTGCTGAACTATCAAAATGTGAGTTTGGTTTGACATAAATTTTGTATCTTGGACACATAATTGGTCAATATGGTATGAAGGTGCACTTGGATAAAAAAAATCCATTATAAAATGGCCACACCCCAAAAATATCATTGAATTGAGAGGATTCATTGGCCTTTTTACCTGCTATAGAAAATTTGTGAGGAGTTTCTCCCAACTCACTACACCACTCATTGATTTGACAAAGAAAGATGCTTTTCAATGGCATGAAGAGGATGAAAAGGTTTCCAAATAATGAAAGAGGTAATGAGCAATATTCCTATTCTTGCATTGCCTGATTTTTCTAAACCATTTGTCTTGGAGTGTGATGCATTAGGGGAGGGCAATGGAGTAGTCCTAAAGCAAGGACAACACCCAATATCTTTCAAGAGTAGGAAGATACAACCACATGAGAAGCTTTACTCTATTTATGACAAAGAAATGGTATCCATCATGTATGCTTTGATAAAGTACTTGGTGGGGAACAAATTTGTGGTCAAAACTGACCATAATAACTTAAGATACTTCCTCACTTGAAAAGATCTAAACAAAATGAAAAAAAAGTGGGTGAGTAATATTCAAGCATTTGAATTTGAGATTGAATATGTAAATGCGAAGAATAATGTGGTAGCATATGCCTTATCTAGAATATCCTCTATATGGATTTGCAGAAGATTGGAAAGCTATATTAGAAGTAGAATATGCCAAGGATAAGTTTGCTTGTGAAATTTTTGATGGGACTAACCATGATGATAGGTATAAGGAGTTGGAAGGAATCATATACTACAAAGGTATGATCTATTTGGTCCCTGGTTAGAGCTTGAAGCAAAAAGTTTTGAAGAGATCTCATAATTATCCTATAGCAGGCCACCCCATTTTCTTCAAAACATATAAAATGTTGAGAGAAATATTCTTTTGGAAATGGTTTAACAATGATGTTCTGAAATATGTGAATGAATTCCCGACATGTCAGCAAAACAAAGTGTAGCAAAATCATCCAGATGGTCTCTTGCACCCCTTTCCTATACTAGAACAAAAATGGGAGAGCATTCCATGGATTTCATCATTATCAAAGGGGAGTAACTCCCATCGAAGAGGAAGAGACTAAGAAGGAAATGTGTGCCACTTGGAAGGAGATTCCCTGCACTCTATGACAACTAATGATGAAAGATTCTATGACAAATATGACAAATTCAGAACTGATTTTAGACCTATGAAAAATATGACATGATAGGGATATAAATAGCCACCAATAGGGTGCATTTGGGAGTTAGGGACAACCATTCGAATTGTGGAAAGAGTTGGAGCATGAGGAAGAGGACAAGTGTCATAGGAGTTACTAAATCGCTTAGATGCGTTGGAGGAATCCTATGGAGTGAAATTAGACCTTAGGAGGCCTAATTAAGTTAATAAAATTATGTCATGAGTAATGCGAATGGATTTTTATCAATTGCTAATTTTCCTTTTGGATTTTGGAGATCTTTTGCTTGTCCATTGCACGATGAGTGTTCACTCTCCCTGCTTGTGAACAAATTTAGAGGGAGTTGCAAGTTGGTTGATACATAGGCCATTCATACCTATAATAAGATAAGAATGAAGCATTTTTATTTTCAGGTTGAAGTCCATATAGTTCTACATTCCACCTATCTCGCCCTTCTCTCATTCCTACTTCACCATTCCCCATACTCTCATGTGATGGCACACTTGTTGGAGTGATGCTTGTGCTTTGCTGAGTCTATGTGATGCCCAAGATTGGGTATATGATGTTTGGATATGTAATATTATGTCCATATTCTATGTAATTTTAAATATCATAAATACATGTGTAAAAAGGCTTGCATTCCCTTGCTCTTGAATAACTAGTTTTCATGTAATTGGATTCCATTTTGAAAGAGTTATATATCAGATATGTATTGAGGAATTTATTTGATGTTTAATGATTTTGGGGAATATATTTGTATGCTATATATGGTATCCATTTATCATGCCATTATATGAACTATTTCATGTACTTTTCATCAATTAAAATCGAGCTAGTAATGTCACTTTCCCTTAAGCAATTTCATTGAAAGTTGTCATACGAATGTTTCACTTTATAACTAGTTTTCAGAGCTAACATCCATGCGTAATGACATACATTTATGTATGATATCATTCCCCATACTCTTTTCACAAAATTTGGAGGGTCGTACTTGAGTTGGGAATCCCATTTGGCCTACACCATAGGGGGAATTGGACCATATTTTCCTAGGAATTTTGCTCTTTCTATCATTAACACCAAAAAAGGTTGAAAAAGCTTAAATTTAGATTAAAAAAATGTTCACATGTCATATTGGGATTTACTAAGACTCACCAATCCATTTACTTTCATATTCGGGATCATTTGGAGTCAGTTGGAACCCCCATAGTCATGACTAGTTAAGCCTGAATTTGCCCAAATTTTAATATTTTCCCAAAATTTCCTAGTAGGGTTATTACAATAGGTGCGCACGCACACACAAACACACATGTTTATTATATTTTTTTTATGTTATATGTATATGTATAAAATAAAAAATTCTACAAAACAAATTTTTTTATTTATTGATAATTGATTTTTTTAATAATTGCCTAACATAATTGGTGCACCTTAACAAATAGAATGCACCATTATCGATGCTAAAGTACAAGAAGCACACCAATAATGGTAGGGTTCATTGTTTTTCCCCTATTAAAGCACACCAGTAACGTTGGTGCACTACAGTAAAAAAAGGCACCATCATAGTGCACTAAAAATAAACACTTTCATCGACCTGATGCTTCCGAAAAATTTAAAGCGCATCGACCTGGTGGGATATTTTATAGTTGAAAAAGATCATGGTATGTTTATGAAATCATAATGCACTTCCATCAGTGCTCAAGTAATATTAGATGCATTGTATATGTGGTTACTAGGTTTGGGTTTCAAAGTTTAGGTGGCATAGTTTCAATATTCATATGCATTGCTTACGATGATTCTAGGTACTAAAAAGAGGACCATTGCAAGTGTTTGCAACTTTATAGATTTAAATTATGCATTTGTAATACCTAGATTCACAATTAATGGTGCATATTGATATTAAAATCACACAATGGTCGACGATTTTTGTAATTATAAAGTGCACCACCAACATATGTTGATTTTTTTAATTTTTCAAGTGTGTTTGTAACATTAAGAAGAATAATTATCGATGTTTCATTGTATTACAAAGCACATCAAAAGACACATTTAAAAAAAAAAATTGTTTGGTGCATTTTTTGTTATAATAAGCACAATTCATGGTTCATACATTGAAGAAAAAAACACTAATTAACTAGCTCCAAAGTCAATAACTGCACATTAGTGTTTTTTTTTTAATTTTATCAGCGTGTTTTTAGTTATACTAAGCATCGTTCATGGTGCTTGGTTTCTGTAAAAAAATGCACCAATTGACTAGATTTTTTAAATATAACTACTATTTACAAATCACCGATATGGTGTGAATACGTAGATGCACTGTTATCAGTGATTTGGATTTTTTCAAGTGTAGAAGTTGACTTATTGACGTACATTGAAACGACTATCAATGATGCTTTTAAATATTAAAATGTATTATTTGCGGTATGGCTATTTCACCTCGGAACACACCGTTAATTGTGCTCTTTGTAATAAAATAGTGAGCACCATCTCCGATGCAAGTTTAATGGCTTGACTGCACCATGCAAAATTTAAAAAAATGAAAACATGCAAATAATTGACAAATTTTCACTTTTAATACGCTACAATTTTAAATAAGTAGATAAGAAACACTTTACTTGGTCTCTTTCTAGCTTACGAGGCATGGTTTTCATGTACACAATAAATGAGGTTTCCAATAGTTTTGCACAATTGGAAAACCTATCCAATTAATTAGTAAATCAAAGTGTGAGGAGCGTGACACCTAAGAAACAATGAATATGGTATGGTTGTACAATAATATGTTGCATCGATTACCTTTTTTTTTTATAAAAATGGAATTATGGGGTGTTTTTTGTACCCCACCTTGATGTGATTTACAATATGTTGCACTGGTGTGCAATGTTCCCTTAAGTGCACCACTAATTGACACATTGTGGAATTCAAGCACTACACAATTAATTAAAACCCATTGGCACACCTTTTGAATGTTACCACACTAAGAAGTTTAGAATCAATCTCATACTACTATTTCTTATTAGAGTCAATCTCATGGATGAATTTACAGGGTTTTTTTTCATTCCTTTGTCCCATTTATGTAATCCTGGAAACTACCATTATTGAAAATTTGTCAAATTAAGGTTATATGCACTTCTTTGTGCATCTATAATTCCCTTCCTATAAGTATGGATTCAGCCCAAGCATCCCCATTACTACAACCTTCACTTTGAATTTCTACCTATAAGAGTTGATTCTAGCCCAAACGGTCCTAGCACTGCAACTTTCGCTCTGACTTTCTACCTGCAAGTCCAGATTCTAGCCCGATCCTAGTTCTACAAACCTTCGCTCTAAATTTCTACCTACAAGTACGTATCTAGATCAAATGGTCATAGCATTGCAACCTTTGCTTTGATACCACTCCCTCACATCCCTGATCACCTTGGTGTATTTTAGACATGACGGGGAACTCATTCCAACTCTATTCTAGCAAGTTTTCTTGCAACGATGCCATTTTATCATGTCCCTCTCGACCAAACAAATAATCAAAGAGAGCATTACACAAAATTGGGCTTCCAAATTTCACCGAACAAATACCAAACAATGCGGAAATGTTGACATCCATAGGCTAGATTACATAATTATTCTTTAAAATTGGTTAATATGTCGTTAACTTGGCCTAATAAGAAAAAATATGGTTATAAATAGTCACAACTGCCAAATTCCATCATTCCAACTTTTCCAAGCCTTCTTGACTGTTTTGACATGGGAAATCAGAAATTAGAATGCACAATTGGTTCTTAATGAACCATCATCGACTTCTCGATTTTGGATACTATATTTTGTACATCAGAAGATGAAAGTCAGAACTGTTAAACATATCTCAACAAACAACCCCCAGCTTGTTGACTTTTACTACTACCTTTCGTACATTGGGAGTCGAAAGTCAGAAGCACAAAACATGTTTCAAACGAAATTGACCTGACTTGTCAACTCCAATGTTTCCGACATTGGGAGTTAGAATTTAGAACTGCAAACCAATTTCCAAAAAACAACCTTCGACTTGCTGACTTTGAATACTACCTTTCATACATTGGGAGTCGAAAGTCGAAACCACAAACTGATTCGTAACAAAATACCCCTAACTTGATGACTCTGATGTTTCCAACATCAGAAGTTAAAAGTGAAGACCGCAAAATTGATCCTTCCATGACAGCGTGTCGATATTGATGTCAACACTCCAACAACGACACTTTGGTTCTTCGACAACATGCCCAAACATGTTATTTTAACAGTGTTTTCCATTGAAATTTCCCACTTTCGGCCTTGGACTTCTTCAGCCATGAAAACTTTGATATAGTCTTCTCCTATTGGGTATCTTCGACCAAAAAAACACAGGAATATTTCTCTAACTCAAACACTTAATGCTTAGTTGTTTCATGCACGTGACTAAGGAATGAATACAAATCTTCGATTGAAGGATGTGAATAGGTAAAAATTAAACATCCACAGTGGAAAATACAACTGATCTTCAAGTGTGAGTCATGCATAAACTATTATATTCATCGCAAGCATAACAACACTAAATCCATACACAAATATAACCTCATTTTGAAACAATGAACATATATCCTATTGAATCATTCAAGTTGGCATTTCATTTAATTCAACATGATTAAACAATCATCCATCACATAGAAAGTTTGGACATTCATAAACAAGAAAACACTTATATTTTAAACTGAAGTCATCCAAACAACTGCCTATGCGAGGTCAATGTTCCACCCAATTGTAGGTATCTGTCCATCCTATATTATTTCAGTTGAGAAACCACACCCAAGATGGGATATGTTATCCACTAGAAAGGAGCTACATAATCTCACTCACAACCATATGCATAATTACTCATGCTAATCCAGTACACTGTTGGGTTTATCAAGCATGTAGAGAAATGAGGAAGGTGAATGATAATCCCGTGATCTCAACCATAGAGCTACATGAATCTTAATTGGTTCAACCAGCCTTGGTAGCCACAATACCTACCACACCCTACACAAGGAAAGTCCCCTTGTTTTCTACACAGTCCCTCAGGTGCCCCTTCCCTTCAGTGCTCTTCAGGTAGGAATAGAAAGACCCAAGATGCTAATGTTTCAAATATTCTTTCCTTCACTGGGTTTATCAAGCCATTCAAATCTCCAGTCTCTCCCTAACTTCAAGTTTCTCTTACTTTGCAATTCATGGCCACACTAAGGTTCAACCACAAAATTTCAATCATGGCTCTGAATCTTGGTTGTCCCATAGATGCTTAGTCTTTGAATACTCTCGGTTCACCTCAGGGATTGGAAGACATGGATTTTACACTAGATTTCACAGATACCCAAATTTTTGGAAATTGAACAGTCTAAGACATAACTTTCTCATGGGTTGCGATCTTTGCTAACTCCACTATTGGAAATGGAACATGCATGTTCCTCCTTTCTTCCATTAACCTATTATGGAATGAGGATCAAGGTGAATGGATTTCCATCAGGAGATTGAATTCTGGGCTAAGTAACTAATCCCATAACCTAGCATACCAATTTATGTTAATTTTACAACAACATGAGTCATTCTCCATTAGACTTGTGTTTTATCAAGTCCAAAAATTATGTTATATTAAGTTCATAAACTTCTCCATGAGACTTGTGTTGTATCAATTCAGTAACTTATGTTGTATTAAGTTCTATTCATGAGATATGCATGTATTGTAATCTTATGTTGTATTAATATCAAGATATTATGTTGTATTAAGATCGAGACCTTGTGTTGTATCAAGGTTGGAGATTTGTGTTGTATCAATTCCATAACTTATGTTGTATTAAGTTCAACGGTCTTGTGTTAAATCAAGACTGGTTTTGTGTTGTATCACAACCATATGACTTGTGTTGTATCAAGTTATGAGGATATACTATGTGATGTATGGCTATTCATGGTCACTAGCTGCTATATGTATTAAGTTCAACAGTCTTGTGTTATATCAAGACTGGTTTTGTGTTGTATCACAACCATATGACTTATGTTGTATCAAGTTATGAGGATATACTATGTGTTGTATGGATATTCATGGTCACTAGGAGCTATAAGTATCCTTTAGGGATAAGGCTACCCCTAGAGTGATTTACTTTAACATATCACTATATGACACGAGGTAATACATATGATCATAGGTTCAGGACAATTCTTATGAGTATGATATGATAAAGATGATTAATTAATTAAACACTCGCAGACCATGCATAATTAATTAATGTTAAATGAGATGAGCACAAATATAGAGTAAGGATTCGAATTTCCCATGTCATACCTTGAGTGAACTCGAATTACAAAGACATTAGTTAAGTCTAAGTTGTGGAAAAAAGTGTTGGTTAATTAAGGAATCTACTCCTTGATTTATGCAAAGTGTTTGTTAAGGATGGCATTGATTGTGAAGCACTAAAAACGTTCACTTAAACTTGTAACTAATGGTCAATCAATTAGTTAATTAGTTCACATTTAGTTCAACTTTGTTCAGTCCAATTCAATTCAGTTTAACTCAGTTCAATTCAGTTCAGTTCAGTTCAATCAGGAAACATTCAATTAGAGGCAGCTAACACCAGTGAATTAATGGAGGGAAAATATCTTTTGCATGGATAATAATTTCTGGGTGACATCTTGTAACCAATTCAAGGAAGGCGCAATAGGTAATGTGTGGATATGCACACAGTGTACACAGTGCCCAAAAGGCATGCAACCATTCACTACCTCTCATTGTATGATTGAATATGCTTGTTATTAGAGTGCTATGCACTTGGAAATGCTATGCCAGTATTCCAAGTGATCTCTATTCTCTAGTGCTACTTAGATATCTCTTATCAGACAATCTACAAGTGTTGTAAAATCATTCTCTGTAATTATCTATCATACTCAAAGGATTGTTTGTTGGGTTTTTCATCCCTTATATTTTGGAGGGTTTTCCCATGGTACATCATGTGTCTTATTGATTGAATGATTTGTGTGTTTGAATTGTTTATGAAATCTACATGCATTGGGTTTTTTTATCAAAAGTTTTAAAGTTCAAGCATATTTCATTATTTCTCAAACATTGACATTTTTTGCAGTCCTTCCATTCTCCATTAATTCATGACTTGATTTCCCAGCTACCTTCTTACAACAAAATTAATGAGTGGTAAGGATGCCTACTTGGGTTCTCTAGATGACACTTGGAAATAGAGGGTTGAATCTCCCACACCCCTCACCTCTCCCTAGTGGATAACACATAACACCATCATTTTGTTGTTGCCTCCATAGCCACCCTTAGAATTTTTAATTGCATTACAAATATTTACATGCTTTTACATTTTCCATGGCTTACTAGCACATGGTCTACAAAATAGATAATACTTTCCTTTATAACCTTTATCATTCACTAGTGGGGTCTTGGACTTGAGCTCCTCGCTAAGAATTTATACATCGCATATACATAATATTTACATATCAATCAAATACATTCCAAGGGTCCCAAATGGGACATTACAATAGTTGTGAAGTTCGTCCTCACTGATGCATCAACTACTTTCATGTGCCTCATGAACAATGTGTTCAACTAGTATTTTAATAAGTTTGTGTTGGTATTCCTACATGGAATCCTCATTTATTCCAAGATTGAAGTAGAACACACATATCATCTAAGAATGGTACTACAGGTGCTCAGGGAACATAAATTTTATGCCAAGCTAAGCAAATGCAAATTTTATGAGGAAGATTTAGTGTTTGGGCCATGTTATTTTAGTAGATGGAATTTTAGTGGATCCCAAGAAGATTGAGGATACAGTGAATTGGCCAACGCTCAAGAATATGACATATGCCCAATCTTTTTTGGTTTACTAGGATATTATAGGATGTTCATCAAGGGTTTCTCCAAGGTGGCATGTTGGCCCGGGAAAGGGGCATAAGAAGGAACTTCATGCGTGCAGTCAAGAAAGATGCGCCACGTGCAGGATAGAAGCAAAGGACAAAAAGGGCCCACAAAGGTAGAACGGAGAAGTGTGCAACAAAGGAAAGGCAAGTGCAGACACGTGTAAGGGGAAAACGACTGGAAAGCGACAGATACAGAATCCAGATCATGGCCGTATAAGACGATATAGGCCTGCAGCTACGCATGTATGAGAAGATATTTATAAGTCAGGTCGATATTGCCTCATGTAAAGTCACGATCACCATAGCTGTAACCAGGGGGGTGGCTGATGGTGATGACTAACAGACTGCCAAGATGCAGTTGGCCCTGCGTGGCCATGTAAATTAGTATGAAGAGGAAGGATGCAATGGTTAGAGGGTTAGTCAGTTGGTTTGTAAAGTTTTCATTTGATCTTTGTTTAGTTTCCAATAAATTGTTATCCAGTAGTAATCCATGGAAGGGGATGCCGAGTATGTTGTAATGTCATAGTGATCAGAAGAGGAGTAGACTCAGGAAGAGTATGGTAGCATTAGAGGGGCTGTTGAGCCACGGATCTGGCTGTAGTGGGAGCAGACTGCTAGGAGTAGGAGTAGAGTAGAAGAGTGAACCAGAGAGCATGAGAACGATGAGTCTGAACTTAAAGAAATATCTCAAGATCAGTCTGCCAAGATCAGTCTGCATCCCGTAGACTGCAAGGTGCTATATCCTTTCACATGCCAGATGAAGAGCACCTTGGTTTTTTTTCCCAGATGGGTTTCCACGTTATTTCTTGTGTCCAAATGAATGATTGATGTGGTGAATGTTTATGTGATTGATTAATAGTTGCTTTCCATATAATGTTGATTGTGGTTGAGTTCCTGTTAGTTTCTTGCAATTGGTATATGGATGAACATAATATCTTGTTGAATTGACACTGTATAAATGTATATCATTCTGGATAATTTCTGTTATGAATCCTGACTTGAGTCATAAATCCAATTGATGTGAGTCAACTGCGCCACATGAGTTGCTCCAGTTGTGAGGGAGAAAGGAAATTCAGGTCGTGTGCGATGAAATAAAGTTGTGCTCATTCGCGCAGAACTGACTACTCCGTCCGGCCACCCTGCTACCTTCGTTGAGCTCCTTGGTTGCGAGCCAAGGGACTATACTTCCCCGAAAATCACAGAAACATGGTTTCGGTAGTTACCCATCTATGAGATATCTTGGGTGAGACTGCATCTGCTTCATAGGTGTGGCCGATAGGGCTTGCTCTATCGGGCTGGTATTTTAGTTAGTTGTTGGATCGGCGGGCTGCGCAGAACCTAGGTCGCGCAAGTGGGGAAAAGTGGCCAACAAATGGTTCCGTTGCCGGTACCTTTTGATTAAATCAGGGAGATGGTGTGGCACCCAATGAAGGAGGAGATAGAAGAGTGGCTGGATGCTAAAACACTGGCGTTTGTGTAAGAAGAAAGTGCAGGAACACGGTTCAGCGCAAAAAGATGGCTAGATGATTATATATACTCTAAAATTCATGAGATCTTCTTTGCTGAGTTCCCTATTCTACTACATGAATGGTTGGTAGGACTGGCATCTAGATGGACCAACTACCAAACAAGGGAGATTAACGAGTGGAGCGACCAATTGGTTCAAGAGGGTTCAAGAGGTAACCAGTGTAAGTAACATTGTCTCAAGAGCTATTGATTTTTGGGTTGATAGTGTATTACAAGGGTATATTACTGAGTTTGCAATAGATACCATAACTTCATATAGTGAAGCTAAACAAGATTTCTTCCAAGGACCATGAAGGAGATACTTATTGAGCATAAGTACATGGATAAAAATACTTGCTTATGAGAAGGGTATTTTGCACCTGGATAGTTGAGCCGTGTGTCTAGGAAGGGGCTATGTCACTAACAAGCAGGTAAGAAGATGAGGAGGAGTATGTGGAGATGTTCCCTGAAATAACAGAGCCTGAACTCGAGGTTGGATTCCTAAGGAGTGGGAGAAGATTCAGATCAGGAAAGAGAAGAAAAACTGAAAGGGGCCGATGGAATCCTAGTTTGTTCGAAGGAAGCAAACATGAACTTTGGTCGTGCGAAGACGAAGGGTATTGCAAAGAAGAGGAGGACTACAGCTCGATCTCGGAAGGACCTGAAGATATGGATATCTCTTACAAGACCTCAGGGTCAAAGCACAATTATATAGCACCAACTATATCGCCTGAGATGAGATCTAGAGTCTCATCCCCTTAAAGGACCTCTAACTCAGACAACACTAGTCCTGAAACTAGTGCACCAGAAGGTGCAACTTAGTTGAACCCTACCCCAAAGAACCTGAACGCCAACCCAATGGCCGCGACAGATGCCCGGTTACCTATATTTAATGGAAATGGAATGGAATACCCTGAACAACATTGGTTCCTATGTGAAGTTGTGTGGATGGTACGTTTGGTCCATGGCGCTGATGTCAAGAAAGTGCAGATGATTACAACCTTAAGGGGTCGCGCCCTAGATTGGTTCATGAAATTTTGTACGGTCCCAGCTGAAACGCCACCGAAGACCCTCGAGGAAATCCGAGTTGCAATGATCTCAGAGTTCAGAAAATCTAAATCAGAGTCACACTGTATCACTGAGATTAAGGAGATGAAACAGGCTCTAGTAGAAACTGTGTGGGGTTTTGACCAAATATTTAAGATATTGATGGCTAAGGTAAGATTCTAAATGTACGATGTACAGCATAAGGAGTGGTTTAGTGCTGTTCTGATACCACATATCCGAGGGCCGTTGATGCAGCAGAAGATTGAGCCATATACATAAGCATTGGAGCTGGCAATGAATATAAAGGCCTCACATATTGCTGACGGTGCCACTGAATGGTTCAGATTCAGTTGCAGCTAGCCAACCTCACACTACAACTTCAGGATATCAAGAAGGGAAAAGAAGAACAAGAGGACTTGTGTTGCACAAAATGTAGAACAGATGGACACACCAAGGACAACTGTTCGACCTTCATGAATTAAATGGGCAAGGGATACTCTGGTGTCGTATATACCAGTGAAGAGGTCATCTATATGAGGAATGTGTGTATTTGTAGAAGGTTGTAAGTACCCCTGCAAACTTATTTTGTAAATTTTGTAGATCGGTAGGACATGATGAAAAATACTGTAGAGCATACCAGCTCTTGAAAGAGAAAAAAGTTAATACATACTTGATGAAAAATGAGAGGTTCCCTTAGGTTGAATAGGTGCAAGCCTCATACCAACCTGCACAGTTCCCAGCTAATCAGTACCAACAACCATATGTGCTTTAGCATCCATACATGCAACAAAGCCCCTATCAGCAAAACTACCAGCAGAACTAGTACCCGCAGTAGCAACTACACCCTCAGGGAAGGGGTGGTGGAAAATTTAGAGGATGAGGTGGCAGAGGAGGATTTGGTAGGGGGAGAAGTCCAGTTACATGTTATAACTGTGGACAAGTAGGTCACTTTTCCAGAGATTGTTTGGAGCTTTCAAGGACATGCTCATATTGTAAAGGGCAGGACCATAATGTTGAACAATGCCCTCAGCTGATCGTAAAGTGGCAAGTAAGAACTGTTGTCGCACCCAACCACCCACCAAACCCAAACCCGAATGAAAATGTGAATGTTCAGATGATCATGGCCGAACCACGAGACCTGAAAATTGCTGCCATAACAAGAGGAGGTGCGATGATTGGAGCAGAGCAAGAGAACCCACAAGAACAAACGCAGCCACAAGTGAGGCCGGTGACGCAGCAAAAAGAATCATCGACTGGCCCATAGTAGAAAGAAGTATTCTGGAATGTGCAATTAGACTTCATAAGCCCTAATTTACCATCAACTTCAATAGAAGTCAAGAACATGCTGGAACGATTCCAACACCTGTTACAGAAGAAAGATTCAACCGAGGTTAGTAAGCTGAGGCCTCTTCTATCAACTTGTTTGATGCTAATACAAGATAAAAATGCTATTGCAGAGTTACAATCAATAATATATGAGATCCCTATAGTACCACACATTGAGAAGAAGGTTAACCAAGTGCGACGAAAATGTAAGACTGGCCACGAATTGAGAATGAATGCATAGATAGGTGATTATGATAGGGACTATATCATCTCATATCTGGGGTCAAATGTCAATATCCTAACATGCCAGACTTGGGAAAGCATGAGTAAGCCACACTTGGACTGGTCTCCTATCCAACTTCATCTTTCCAATCAAGAAAAGGTACTACCCATTGGCTGATTAAGCAATGTATTCGTCGATGTTGAAGGATAACACACATATGCAGACTTTGAGGTCATCAACATTGTAGATGATACAAATCCTTACCCTGCACTACTAGGGATATATTGGGCTATAGACAATCAAACAATTATAAATTTCAAGAAAAGGACCCTCTCCTTTGAAGATGAGGAAATGAGAGCAGTATCGCCCATTGATCTATTTGAGGGGTAAAGATATGTTGAACCTGTTTATAATGAGGGGTAGGTCGACTATCTTGATCAAATCTACAATGTTACAACTATGCACGAAGATCATATCAGTCCGACGACAGATGGGAACCTAAGCTGGAAGTGCACAAGTTCATGTACATCTAATTCAGGAGAGGCTTTAGAGAATTGGAAAAATAGGTTACATGAAGTCTCCATGAGAAGGTTTGCAAGAGTCACAAGGTCTGTGCGACAGGTGGAGACTGAGTCAAGGGAGTTACCCACCTATGAGAGTTTCATCTACACCTTGGATATAGCACCCAAGACTTGCGATAACTCTGACCAGCTACGACAAGGAACCCAACAGGTTGCACATACAGTTCTAAAGGCTGGAAAACACCCTATAATTCATAGAACAATCCAGCAAGACAGGGGGGGTATAGTCGAGAAGATCAACGACGCTAAGGCTCACCAACACAACGAAGCTACTCAGTAAGACAAACTACCCAGGGATGCAAAAGATAGCTCAATGAACTCCAGCGGGCCAAAAACAATGGAACTAAGTAAAGATTGCAGGGTAATACAAAAGCAACTACAGGATGAAGCAGTTGTACAAATCGCAAATATCCTGAAGGAATATCAGACCCTCTTCCCTCTAAATGGAACAGAAAGAAAAGGGATAGTGGAAGACTTAGAGAGGATGAAGATACCTTTGCAATTACAGACTAAACCAACTCAACAATAGCTGGTGACAAGACATTGTCAATATATCAGGGTGAAGCCATCCACAGAAGGGAGACTTGTCCTACACTATGAAAGCAGAGCCTTCGTGCACCCACACAACCTAAAGGAAACTTGGCTATAGCCATATACCATTGCACCAACTAAGGGTATGGGAACAATGTAACTTCATAAAAGTCGATGGTACCCACGTCGCGAGTTTGGTAAATGAAAGTTGCCTAAAACCTCACTCCAACATGTGTAAAAAAAATGGCCAAAAGACGTAAACCATTATGTTGCAGGATTGCGACAGAACCAATAGAAAGCATGAGCAATAAACCACCCAGGGGTCACATCATCACATATACCCAAGTGAGCAACCTAAAATGTGCAAGCGACAAGAAAACTAGCCGCCAAAGAATGCAAAAAACAGGAATGACAGGCTGGCTAGCATTAACTAGTGGATCCATGCCAAAATATTTGTACGATTGGGTCACTTGCATGGCATTAAATCAACCCAATATGAGGAGAAAGGTGGCATACTATTAGCTCTCATCAAATGTCTTAGCACTAATTGCCATTACTAGTTTAACAAGTACATCCAGAAAGGTCAACTACATAAATTAATGGAGAAAGCATTGGAAAATGCAATCTGAGAGCATGATTAGACCTTAAATTACTATCAAATAAATGATTAAAAGACATTGTCTGATATCTAAATATTCGTTTCTCCATTAGGACAGTTTTCTGTTACGCACTAAGAGCACCAAAGCCAAGCTATTGCAGACCTGCATCCTGTCACTCGTTTTCCATCCCGTTCAAGCCCATGGTAATTAACATTCCCAACCAGAGTGAGGCTTCAGACGCTACTGTCATATTTGGCTACCTAATTGATGAGGAAGTAGAAACACAGTCTGCCATAAGCCCGCAGATACAACAGTCACCAGAGGCCGATGCAATGGCAAGAACATGGAATCCGCAAACAATTTCGACCCCTGGTTCGCCTCCTGTGCGGAACCCAGTTTAGGAAATACCAATTATTCCAGGTGAGTCATCTGCATGACCACAGTAGAGAAAAAAGAAACGGAAAGTTCTAGACACTCCAGGTGAGCGAGGAAAGACGCCTGCTATTGACCAGGGAAATGATTAAGAAGATGAAGAACTGCTATCGCAGGCAGATCTACAAAGAGAACGGGCCGACCCGAACTTTACAGCTTACATTAGACCAAGAAGACTGGGCGTAGTGCATGTAGATCTCCCGACGAAACCGATGACCACTTTGATAGCGCCAAGGATCCATGTCGACATACCTTTACTGAAGGACATCCTCCCAACGTTAGTTGTGTTGAAACTCCAGGGCTACGACACTCGGCAGCAAGAGGGATTACAGATAATAGACTGCATGGATATAATATAGACTGATGAACCTGCTGTCAAGATAATCAAACCATAGGAGTGGGCTAAGGGATTAGCCACTTCAGGCCTAACAAACACGCCATTCATGCCTCATTTTGGCCATAGTGTACAGGCCAGTACGTATGTAAAGTAGTTACTGGTCTACATTCATAGAGGATATTTATGGCTGGATCAGCCATACCTAATTACTGCTGAACTAATAGCGATAATTATAGGACTCCCAAGCGAAGGAAAAGACCCTCTGCCTTCCCTCGCTAAGCATAATACTTAGGACATTAAGCGGAAGCACAACCTTTAGTGCGTAGGGCGGGGATACTTAATTGGGCCCATCCAAGACAAAAGTGTTTGGGTTGCTGCAAAAATATTATCTTGTAAAATATTTCATAAAGTGGTACCGACGCAATGTTCCGTAGGGGTAATAGAAATTGTAGATTTATGTGCACGGGTACAAAAATTCAACTGGTCATGGTACTTGCTCCACACCTTGCTCGAAGATGTGATGCTGGCACAACAAAAGGAAGGTCATAAATTCTACTATTCCTGGCTGCTAATTTTGATTTCCTTCACTGTCTGGGTTGACCCCCTAGACTATGTACATATGAATGTCCCGGTATCCTGTTTGGGGGATAAATATTAGAATCTATGGGAAGACAAGGCCGACAATAAGCACCAGCAGGATAGCAATGTGGTATTCTTCTTACACGTAGAGTAACTGCGACAAGTTGTTCGACAAACCCACAAGATCTGCACCGAAACTGTATAAAGGTATGCTTCTTTCATTAAATTTGAAGCTGATATGCATAATATCAATCTGTTTCCTGCCAAAGGTCCACCTAGGCAAATACGTCAATCTAGATTCGTAGTAACTGACGATGATGTGGACACAGTTTTCAAGCTTTGTCTGGAGGAATGGCGCGACCCACTTGCAGAACCACTTCCTGAAGAGAATAATGTAGAAGAACCACCTATTCATGAAGTTCATGGTGAAGAACAAGAAGGTGACGATACCCAAGGGGATCCATCGCAAGAAAACATGGAAGATGATGATGATACAAAGGACTCAAACCACCATCCTTCCGCGCAGACGCATGCTGAAGAACAAACACATACCCATGTGTAGCCCGAGGAAGGTCAATCATTGCAGAAAAAGAAGAAGGTAGACAAAACAACAAACACCACTACCTTAACGGAGGATGAGTTGCAAGAACTTACCAATGCCGTGGTGAAAGTTTCGCAAGATAACCTTGGTGGCATAAGGGCCCATTAAGAGAGTATCACTGCCCAAGTCTAGCCCCACCTTAATCAGTTAACATCAGCTATCAATGAGGTCAAGCATACGGTGGACATGAAAGCATATCACATTGATCCTAACATTCCACTACTCACACTGCCATGGGAACCACCAATCAAGGTACTCATTCAGACGCAAGCACTTAACATGAAGGAAGAAACAACCGCAGATACTGATAATAGCACCACCGAGATAGACTTATCCAAGTTGCTCTGGGACGAGATCCATATCATCCAGCTGGTAGTTGTACCTGAACTTCGACTAAGGCAAAACCCTGTTACTCACCAGGTAGCAAAACAGAAAAAGAAGGCCAAGCTGTGCAAGGCCCTGTTGCAAGGGAAAGATCGAGAACTACAGGAGCACACCAACCTCCTGGCTGAGAAGACACAATAAATATTGGCCTGAGAGAAAAGTCGTGTCATGTTGGCAGATACTATTAAGAATGCCGTCACATCATTCCCACTGGAGGTTGGGAAAGCTGATGAAGACTATGTGGCTAAAGTGGCCAGGCTTGCAAAGATCACGCAAGATCTTCAACACCAAGTAGAAGACCTGCAAGCCTGACATATACCAAGCACACCCCCAGAGGTGCTGGCAGAAAGAAGAACAGCAGTGTCTGAAGCTACTACCAAAATTAAAGGCGGAGAAGCAATCTACGCAAAGGCCGCAGACAATGTTGCGACCATTTAGGAAACATTGCTTGAGGATGGCACAACTGAGAAAATAAGGCAGCGCATTCGTGAGACATATGAGCGCATCACTGTTGCAAAGGTGGACATGCAGAAACTACCCCTCCAGCAAAAGGTCATTAAGCATGTAGATATCAAAAGTATCCAATAGGAAGTCCAGACCCTTCACAAGCAGGAGAACGCTAGGGAAGCCCAGGTTGAGGAATTCCAGTCAGAGGCAGAAAAGCTTACAAACCATATTTAGCCGATGCAGCAGAAGATTCAAGGCATATTGCAGTTTATAGAGAAAGACTTGTTGGAGCATGTACATTCCGACGAGGTGGAGCAATTGGCCGCGTAAGCAGAGCACGCTACGGTGGAAGTTGCGAAGATAGAAGCCATGGTGCAAGCATTCCAAGGAAAGGTCGGTGCTAATGCGCAAATAGACCTAGAACCAACAAGTTCGCAATAATGTACACAAATGCGAACAAGGCACCTGGTTGAAAAAAATGTGTGTTTGAATTTTGGAGGCAACCATAGCATCGCGCGTGCATAGTAGGTCAGTAGAACTTAAGGCAAAAGTTGTGAAGATATAAAGAGACACGTTGAAACCGCCACCAAAACCGATTATTAAGTAAGTGATGTCAAATCTGAGATAGCTGTCACGTGCTGACAGACCGTTAAATGCATCAAGAGTTCATAGAGATTTGGCGCTTGGACCAAGACAATACTGCAGCCAGATCAAGTATGGAGAACTCAGTCACACTGACTATCCATCCCATTCGCACGTGCTCACAACTATCATTACCCAAAAGTGGCGACCCCGGTAATCATAGCATATCTAAGAAGGAAATCCGGTACACAAGGTGAGTGTCTTGTCCTCATAATGCCACTAGATAAGCCTGGACAAAAGAAGACCCGATGCTCTTCCTATAAGATTGGGGTTCGCCTTCACTAGGCATACATCACTGTGTTATGCTGCTCTCCCACTAGTTACAGTTACAAATGAATTGGAGAGTCTCCTACCGAGCATCCTTGAGGGCTAAAGTTGTTGCTACAGCTTTCAGTCTGTCGGGTGTATCCAGCGATAGCAAGAAGAAAGATGGTGATAGTCACCCAATGGCTTCAACCCATTGAAAAGCCTTCAGCGAAGTCATCCTTGGCTATTAGTAGATCAGTAGAGTAGCGGCCCTATCGATGGCACTAGAGAGGAATCCTGTAGGGACCAGAGACCCAATCCATTTTGACAAGCTCTTTGGGAACCGGTCTACAATCTCTGTAGTCTTTTACAAATTCTGCAGGCTTGGAAGGCGTCCACGACATCGACCCCTTTAGGCGGAATATCTGGCTCTTAGCAGGCTGTGAGGGGTCCAATGGGCAAGATTCGGCTTGAACTCTATGATGCTCAGGTGAAATTTGTCAAATTTTGGCAAATCCCTCACCTCCACCACCCAGGATAGCAAGAATTCTCCAGTTTTCAGTATGGAAAAGTATTCAAAGTTCAAATATATGGAAAAGAGGGTGGTGAAGACAACGCTGCAGAAGATAGAAACTTGAAGAAGTGCAGCAAGACAACAAGCCGTAGCGACCCGCAGCAACGGTACATCAACTCTTCGGAGCATGAGAATGGCAGAAGGACCAAGGCCACATGGATTGTTGTGTCGGAATGGGACAATAAGCACCCTTGGTGAAATTGGAGGCAGACTATGACAAGATGATGTGAGAGTCCCAGAGCAAAGACAATATTCCTCTTCGCAGGGATCTTGGTCTCAATAAGAAGCAGATGAGCTTACCTTTTCGGCTCAAGCAAACTCTGCAATCAAATCCTCCATTCCCCATCCTCTAAAATGCTGCTACGAAACAAGCCATGTCAGTGTCCTTATCTTCGCTGCAGTAAAGATAGCGATTTGTAGACAGACTCGGAGAGTTCGGATAGAAATGCTGAGGTCGTGATGATAAGGATGATGCCAGGATTGAAGATAAAGGTAAAAGGTCAGTGAAGCGGCAGGGACTTGATACAACTTATGGTAGTAGTAAAAACCTTCTGTGATTGATTCTGTGGATTTAATTCAAGCGATTTCAAATGTGAAGAGGGGTTGGATTAAAGACAGTAGGAGGAGAGAAATGCAAGTACCTATCAAAAAGTTGTCTTCAAAAAAAAAATAGAGCAAGGAGCGAACTGTGCAAGTTAAGATGCAGCCAAAGCTAAAAAAAAAAGAAGATCTATCTATATTTGTTTTCCAAAAAGATACCGTGCAAATCCGGCCGCTCATATGTCCCTTGCTTAATGGCTTGGGACGAGCCACAGGTGAGTGTTGGGGGCCTGTTGGCCCGGGAAAGGGGCATAAGAAGGAACTTCATGTGCACAGTCAAGGAAGATACGTCACACGCGTTAGAATCAAACAAAGAGTGAAAAGGACAAAAAGGGTGCGTGAAGGCAGAATAGAGAAGTGCACGACAAAGGAAAGGCAAGCGCGGACACACGCAAAGGGAAAACAGCCAAAAAGCGACAGATATAGAATCCAGATCATGGCCGTATAAGATGGCATAGGCCTAGAGCTACGGATGTAAGATAAGATATTTGTAAGTCAGGCTGATAGTGCCTCGTGTCAAGTCATGATCACCACAGTTATAACCAGGGGGGCAGCTGATGGTGATGGCTAACAGACTTCCGGGATGCAGTTGGCCCTGCATGGCCATGTAAATTAGTATAAATAGGAAGGTTGCAATGGTTAGAGGGTTGGTCAGTTGGTCTGTAAGGTTTTCATTTGATCTTTGTTTAGTTTCTAGTAGATTGTTATCCAGCGGTAATCCATGGAAGGGGATGTCGAGTATGTTGTAATTTCATAGTGATCAGAAGAGGAGTAGACTTAGGAAGAGTATGGTAGCATTAGAGGGGTTGTTGAGCTGCGGATATGGCTACAGTGGGAGCAGACCGCTAGGAGTAGGTTTAGAGTAGAAGAGCAAACCAGAGAGCATGAGAACTATGAGTCTGAACTTAAAGACATATCTCATGATCAGTCTGCATCCCACAAACTGCAAGGTGCTATATCCTTTCTCATGCCAGATGAAGAGAACCTTGGTGGTTTTTCCCAGATGGGTTTCCACATTATTTCTTGTGTCCAAATGAATGATTAATGTGGTGAATGTTTATGTAATTGATTAATAGTTGCTTTTCGTATAATGTTGATTGTGGTTCAGTTCCTGTTAGTTTCTTGCAATTGGTAGATGGATGAACAAAGTATCTTGTTGAATTGACATTGTATAAATGTATATCATTCTAGATAATTTCTGTTATGAATCTTGACTTGAGTCATAAAGCCGATTAATGAGAGTCAGCTACACCGCACGAGTTGCACTAGCTGCGAGGGAGAAATGAAAGTCAGGTCGTGCATGATCACATAAAGTTGTGCTCATTTGCGCAGAACCGACTCCTTCGTCTAGCCACCCTGCTGCCTTCATTGAGCTCCTTGGTTGCGAGCCAAGGGACTATACTTCCTCGACAATCGCGGAAACATGGTTCCAGTGGTTACCCATCTATGAGATATCTCAGGTGAGACTGTGCCTGCTTCATAGGTGTGTCCGATGGGGCTTGCTCTATCGGGCCGGTATCTCAGGTAGTTGTTGGATCGGCAGGCTGCGTAGAACCTGGGTCGCGCAAGTGGGGAAAAGTGGCCAACATGGCACATCCTATCACATCATTACAAAGAAAGAATGTAAAGTTCTTATGGTATGAAAATATGAGAAGGGATTCCAACTAGTAAAGGAATTAATCACCAGTGCTCATATTTTAAAGATCGTAGATCCAAATAAATATTTTGTGGTATGCACCAATTATTGCATTTAAGGGTTGGGAAGAGCATTTATGCAAGAAGGGCACGCGATATATTACAAGTCCAAAAAATAAATGGAACATGAAAATAATTATGCAACTCATGATTTGGAAATAGTCGCCATTGTGAAAGCATTGAAGATGTAGAGAGACTACCTACTTGGATGAAAATTTGAGTTATGGACTAATCACATAAGTTTAAAATATTTTCTTGATCATCCACGTCTAAATGCCCGGCATGCCAGGTGGTTAGTATTTATAAGTGAATTGGACCTTGAAATCAATCATGTCAAGGGTAAGGAAAACAAAGTTGTTGATGCTCTCGGTAGAAATTTTCATGTAGCAATGATGAGCTTATACAAGTCTAACCTTAGAGGACGAGTCAACAAAGTATCATTTGAAGATGAGAAGTACAATAAAGTGGTACTAGGACTTAGACAAGGAAAACAAAATAAGAAATATGAGGGATATCAATTTGAATAAGATGGAATTCTTATTTTCCAAGGATGGATGTACATTCCAGACAATGTTGAATTAAAGAAGCTAGTAATGAATGAAATACATCAGATGTCATACTATGGTCACCCAGGTTATTAAAATATTGTTACAATAACAAGAAAGAAATATTTTTTTCCATTAATGAAGAGGGATATAGTGCAGTACATAGCTATATGTAAGAAGTTATAATAATTTAAGGTTGAGCACCAACGCCCAACAAGATTGTTGCAGCCAATGCCCATCCCTGATTGGAAGTGAGAAGAAATATCTATGTATTTTATTATAGGACTATCAATGACAATGAATCAACATGAATCAATCATGGTGGTGGTGGAAAATTTAACCAAATCAACACATCTTATACTAATCAAGTTCACACATAAAACTGACGACATTGCCAATATTTTCATGAAGGAAATATTCAAGTTGTATGGATTTCCTAAAGTAATAGTTTCAGATAGGGATACAAAATTCACATCGAATTTATGGAAGGGGATATTCAAGTATTTTGGAACTCAACTAAATTTTAGTACAACATACCATCCTCAAATAGATGATTAGACACAAAGGATAAATCAAGTGTTGGAGGATATGTTAAGAATTTAAGTGATGGATAATCCATCCAAGCGAGAGGATTACTTACATCTAGTTGAATTCACTTACAACAAGGATCACCAGAAATCATTGGGGATGAGTCCATTTGAATCCATGTATGGAAAAAAATGTAGGAATCTAGTAAGTTGGGAAAACCTGAAGAATATGGTGGTTCTTGGGATGAAAATGCTCAAAGAAATGGAATAAGAAACAGTTAAAATCAGGAAGAATTTAAAAGCATATCAGGATAGGTAAAAGGGATATTCAAATTTAAAAAGAGTGCATAGAGAACTTAGGGTTTGACACCATGTTTATTTGAGAGTGAATCCAAAGAAGATCTCTCTAAAGCTCAAAAGTTGTTCCAAGTTAGGACCGAGATATTTTGGGCCTTTTGAAGTCCTTAATAGGATAGGACCAGTTTCATATAGGATTTCATTTCTTGCTCATATGAAATCTCATAATATTCTCCATGTCTCATTGCTTAAAAAGCATAAACATGATCCTAATGATGTTATTGGTTGGAATGTGATTTAGGTGGAACCTCAAGGAGATTTCCAAGTGGAGCCTATGCAAATTCTAAGTAGGAAGGAGACTATGCTCCAAAATCAAGCCATTGAACATGTAAAGGTGCAGTGGAAGCACTTTGTTCCAAATGAGGCTACGTGGGAGCTGGAGGATTCCATGAGAAAGGCATACCCATTTTGTTTAGTTCTTGAGAGAACTAAGGACAATGCTGATTTAAGGGGGGGGGGGTTACTGTAATGTCTCCAATTTTGACCCCTTGTCATATGCTATGTAAATAATGTAATATAATTGATTACTATATTGATCAGGTATAATAGAATTGTAATGTGATGTAAATATGCATGATATTAATAAAGAAAACCCATGGGTGGCTTTGCAAGGAAACAAGAGAAAGGGGCATGGTTTTCCCAAGGTTTGAGGGATGTATTAAAACACATGAAGCCAATAATAAAATCCAAGTGTCCAAGAGATATTTTATGAGCCATCAAGTACCAAGTTGACTTATGCACCCAATCATTTAAATATACCAAGAGGGAAGTACTTGAAGAAGCTATTGACTTGGAAAAGGGAAGGCATGGGTCTAAATTTTCATGTGTTAGTCACCTTGAAATTTTTGAAAAATGGGTATTGGTTACTAGGAAAGTTATCAGTCATGAATTGAATCCCAATCAAGTACAAATCTATCAGTTTTGGGGGTTGCAGGTAGTTCCTTTTTTGGAGTGATTCTTCCTCACATGTTTTACCATGTTTACCGTGGTTTCCCATCTCATAATTTTGTTTTTGGTTTCCAAATTCATGGGTTATAGTGGGGATTAAAAAATGGAGTCTTAGAGTGCATCAATTTTATGCTTCCCTTGCTTCTTTATTTGTTGAAGCTGAAATCTTGTTCCCAGTTGTTGAACTCATGCCCATGAATCATGTTTTGTATGCCAATAGTTGCAACACTTTCCCAAAATCATCTTTGTGTTCCCAACATTTGCAAATATTCCAGCAAATCACCTTTAGCATGCTCGACTGTCATAATTTTTTTCCCTAGACTTATTGTTTCCTTCACTAGTTAAAACATACATGCCTAGACATTATTTTTCCTTGTTGTTTTGTTGAAAATTTGCTCATGAATTGAATTGTGTTGACCATGGATAATTATAGTTATGTTCTAGTGTGAATGGTCGGTTGGGAAGTAGAGTGGAGTGGATACCTGGAAGTGAGTTGGTGTGGTGGTAGCCAAAGTTTGTAAACCAGATTTGGTTGTTACTTCCATTCCTTAGTTGACTGAGAGGTATTGGATATAAGAGTAGGCAGGGACCTGGAATTAACTTAATGAACGTAGTGAAGGTTGCAACCTATGATCCAGAAGAGGCTCAATAATGCATTATACCTGCTAACACACAAAAAATGTCCACATAGCTCTCTATGGTCAACACCATAATTATACATCATAATCCCATCATTATTCCCTCCATTTTTACCTTCACAATTAAATTCCCTCCAGTTTGGTCCAAATAATCATTATTCCTTCCCTCATAAATACAGGGAAGATGGACATTTATTGCAACAAAACCACATTGTCTCAAAAAAGTACCTAAAAACCCTACAATTAGAATGGATAAAAAACCATGGACTAATACCATGCACTGCAAAAAACCATGGACCAATACCAGTGGCAAAAAAATCTTGGATCATCATATAAATACATTGTGAAGGTCTCCCTATAAACAATTTTAGTCACTTTTACTTTTAGTCACACTTTTGGTCACACTTTTCACCTTTTAGCCACATATTTCCACATTATATTGTATGTTGAGTTTACTCCATACAATCCTTGATTCCATTCCCATTGACAACCCTAGTTGGAGAAAATTTGAGAACCAGATCGTGGAAGCCATTGGACCAAATCCTCAAATGGTTGTAGTGGCCCATTTACAAAGGTATGTTGAATTTCTTTTGTTAATTAAAAAAATAGTTTGTTTATTGCTTGTTAAGTAAGTCAAGGTTGAATTATTTCTCTTACACCATGAACTATACCTCTAGATCCCTTTGATCTAAGGTTGGTGATTTTGCAAGTAGCCGGAGAGAAGTCTCCACTAAAGTTCTGGTGACCCCACTGGCTCGATCCTCTTGGATCTTTGGTTTTGCAGGTTTGTTATTTCTATTTGCTAGTTTGTTTCACTTGGGTACCATTAGCCATCATAGATTTGACCCCCTTTTGGCAGATTCGAACCAGTTTGTTTACAGTGCCTTCCCCTTGGCCCTAATTTCTAGTTTCGACCAAGTTGCACCTTTTCGGTTGAAAGACGAGACCCAGGTCACACCTTTTTTCTCAATAAGTGCGACCAAGGTTGCACCTTTTTCCTAGTTAAGTGCGATGTAATATTTGTATCTGGATATTCTCAAAAGCTATCTCAATTGAATTGTACAATAGAAAATAGTTCCATGATGGATAATTATATAAGATAAAATATGAATATGAATGATGATTTTACAATTACATTGGTAGGGATTTATATAAGCCTTATCGTGCCTTTTCAAATGAAAGGGTACATCTCTTTCTATTTTCTAATTAATTAATTTAATTAATCATTTCTTATTTCTTATTTATTGAATATTATGAATTAACATACATANAGCTAATCTATTGAGTAAAAGTAATAATGGTATGAAAGGTGTTACATAGCATAGAAACGGTCCTGCTGAAAGGAACAAGCAGGTATAGTGGTTCAGTCTGCCTTAGAGTAATGGGAAATCCTAAAAAGTCTACCAGACCCTCCCTCAGTGAGGGAAAACAAGTCCAAAAAAGAAGAGATTTTACTCTTTTACAAAAAAACATGTTTAGTAGACTACAGTTTGTGACATGAAAATTCCAAAATTCCTGTGACATAACAAAAAGGAGAATCCTGAAGACAAGAATCATGTCTAAGGTTTGAAATATGGCTCCTCAATGATAGGATTCCCAAATCCTGTAGAGCCTGGATCACATGGAACATCCTTGTTGTCAGAGGCATCTTTGTTACTTGAGGTATCTTCTTCGCTACTACTGTCGAAATCAGTTTTGCTAGCTGGAGGACATTTGACTAGGAGGGGGGATGTTTTCATCAGAGAAGCTGGACTAGGGGTACATTTGCTGGCTGTGAAAGTTTTCATACGAATCTGTGGGGGCAGGAGGAGGGTTCACATTCCATAGGAACCATAGGGGGAATGATCGAGGGGGAGGGTGCAAAAGTAGACACAAGGAAGTCAGAGGGAGCTGGGGAAACTACAGGTGCTAGAGGTAAAGGAGGGACAACATCGAGGAGAGGCCCGGAGAAGGAGTCAAACCAGGAGGTTCTTAATAACCCAATAATTTCTGCAGCACTTGGGGGTATGGCTTGCAAATGTGATGGAGCCTAAGAGCTTGTCCTCCCAGTCATTAATCATGGTGCGAATAGAGTCTAAAATTTCAATTCCAAATCCATCACTGCTAGCCTATGCGTTGAGCGGAACAGGGCACTCAGTGTTAATGCCTCTCCCCGCGTGACCTCAACGAGGAATTCCTCTCTAGCATCATGACATTGTTGGGAAACAGAGGGATACCGGTGAAGATGGAGGCAAGGAGGAGGAAGAGTGGGCAGGATACAGAGAGCTGGGAGAAATGAGAAAATTGGCAGGGTGATATAAAGGCGAGATCCTTGATCCTTTGGAGCAATGGTGCATCAAACAAGAAGGCTCATTAAGGTGAGCCAACTACGAGGTGATGACCGTGTACAATACAACAACCATGAGATCTCCACGTCTTGTCTTGTGTTTAATGCATGCAGCCATTAGAAGCAAGTGATGGGAGGGTGACGTCAGGAAGATGATAGGGTGCACTCTTGTGTTCCCCATCACCTGCATTTGTGGCCATAGTATTCAAATGAACACTCGCATCTAGGGGATATTTATTATTTATATATGTTTATATATCTCATTATGTTATATATATATATTATATAACATTGCATGTCTCTTAGAAAGGATTTGTACTCAAAGCCTTATAATGTTGCCATATCCTTCCTTGTGACATCATATTGAACAAAACATGTCTATACGAACTTCTAAATGTAGAGCATAACTTACGATATGTTGATGAATCAATCCATCCCAAATTGTTTTTTTGTTGACTATTGGGATTTCCTAATGATCCATCTTCATGAGCTTTGATCACATTAGTACCATTATGTTTTGACATTTCCCCCTTTTTAGGATATCAATTTTTATGATTAGGGCATCGATAAAGAATTTTCACAATGTCATTTTCTTTTACGAGCGTCGAATTTTGAACATTGATATGAGCTGGAAGTTGTGTTTTTATCCCTTGAGGTTTTAATTTTTTGTTTTGTATATTTTCCAACTTGTTTTCTAATTTCATGTCATCATTTTGAAACTTCTTAATAAATTCTACTTGTGAGCTCTTGTCATCTTTGGATTTCTTAAGTTTTTCCTTAAGATATTCGTTATGATTTCTGATGCAACTATTTTCTTCCTGCTTGTATGGAAGTTTTCCTTCAATGTCTTCTATAGAGTATTATTCCTTCTGACTATTTTTCAATTTCTTAATTTTTGTGACTAAGATATTATTATGGTTCTTTAATATGAATATTTCTTCGAAATTGTTGGATAAGATTTATTACTTTTTGTGATCTCCAACTTGTGTGCCTTTTTAGAGTTGTCATTTTGTTGTTGAAGAACTTTTATTTGTTGTTGACACTGGTCGATTTCTGATTCTTGATCTTCTAATTTATTTCGTATATGTGTCAGTTCTTCATCCTCGTCGTTACGATTTTGTTCAAGCATATTATTTCTGCTTCATAATCATTTATTTCTTTATTTATATATTGATTTTTTAATCTCTGATTGAAATCACTTTCGTCTTTTAATTCCTCGATTGGCACATACAATTTGTCTATATGATTTTTCTGGTCAGAATTTTTTTGTTCCTTGAACTTTTCATGTAGCTCATGAAGTTCGATCAGTACTTCCGATTTTGTATTTATGTTGCATGAAGCTTCATTGTCTCTTTGATAATGTCTTAACTTTGTTTCTGACTTTTCTATTTGTAGTCACAAGCTATATTCCACAGTCTCTGACTTCTTCGATGATATATAGTCGTTCTTATGACTTTGAATTCTTTGGCGAGCCTTCAATTGTCTTTGACTTCTTCGAAGTTCTTCCTTTAATTTAAACTTTTTGGGCGATAATTTGTCTTCCCTTGGATACTTCTTTTAACTTTGCCTTCATTTCTTCTTAAAACTTATTTGTGGATTGTGTGCAGATTGGGTGGTTGTCAAGAAGGAATGCTACCCTCTGCACCCAAGTTCAAATCTTGGGGATTAACTGTTATAAAAAAGAAATATTAAGCCTTGGGACTCGCCCTTACAATGTATTTTCTTAAAATATGGTTGATCCTTCACTCTATAATTTAATTCTTTTTCACTTATCATAAAACCCGTTTTTATTAATGTAATAGTTTTCAAAAAAACAAGTGTGGTTTTATAATACAATGGGTTGTTTTTTTTTTCCTTTTATTATTCTTCTCCTTCTTCTTTTTACTTGTTATTGTTTTACCTCTTGTATTTTCCATCTTGGTTAAATACCACAGTTTTAGGGAAACCCTAGGATAATAGTTAAAAACTAAATTGACACAAAGAGTAAATAATGGAATGGGGACAGATCGATCTGATACCATTTTAATGTATGTATCTAGATATTCTCAAGGATTACTCAAGTGAATAATCAACAAATGGAAAATAAATCCATATTGAAAATATAAAATAAATATTGAAGATGAATTATGATGATTTACGATTACATTGGTAGGGTTCTATATAAGCCTTATCGTGCCTTTTTCCAATGAAAGGGTACATCTCTTTCTATTTTCTAATTAATTAATTTAATTAATCATTTCTTATTTATTAATAATTAATATTGATATTTAATATTTATATATGTTTATATATCTCCTTATGTTATACATTTTTTATATCTTTTCAGTAGATCTGAACCAGTTTGTTTACAGTGCCTTTCCCCCCAGCCGTAATCGATATTTTTTCCATAAAAAATTTCTAGTTTCCGCCCAGTCGCACCTTTTCGGCTAGAAGGCACGACCCAGGACGCACCTTTTTTCCCGATAAGCGTTACCTAGGTCACACCTTTTACCCAGTTAAGTGTGACCTAGATCCAAAGTCTAGATCACTCTTTTTCTTCCTTCCAAAGCAACCTTGGTCGCTTTAGTGACCCTATTTTGTGCGATTTGTCATGCAAAATCCCTGATAAGTGCGACCTATTTTTTTTGGTTGCTTTTCCATCTCGATTGCAGATATTTATCAGTATGGTGCAATCCTGACCGCACATGTTTTGTCGACAGGTGCGACCTGTCTATTTCCTAATTGTTTAAGGTGTTTTAGATCCATTCCAGACCCCCTGCCTGTTTTTTTCCCCTTTCTTGACTGTGTTTTGACAGATCTAATTGCGTACATCCCCTTGGTTTTTTTTCAGTCCCCATTTTCTTTTATTTGAGTCTCTCCTAGTTGAGCTTGGTAGTTGAGACCCACGTGTGTTTACTACACCCTACAAAGTTCTTCGTGTGCTCATTTACTTGCATATTTTATTTCATCTAGAAAGATTAGTTTTTAATTGTTGAAAAGCATTTACTTTCAATACTGTCATTTACTTTTCAACATATTAGTCGATAGCAGAGATATCTGGGTTTTAAATACCACACTCCATTTGTGCACATATCTCACACCTTAATCTAAATGCCTGGTCCATGACCCCAAGCCGAGCCTAAAATTAACCTTAACTCAACCAACATTGTAACCTCACTTGAGGAATAAAACAATAATGTAGTTAGCTTAGTACACTGGGGATAGACATCCAAATAACCTTCCTTTTTCACTTACATATGATACATAGTTTTTGTCTTCTAGGGAACCAAAATCCTCTAGTATTTGTTGACATGGTCACCACCAGTTTATCAGGGGGCCTTTCGCTTTGCGGGGGTAAGCTGGAACAAAGGGATTTCAGAAGTATAGGTGGAATACCACACTCCGCTCTGGAGGACCAAAGGGATGAAGTTTCAGGAAACCATCCCAAACATGTCATGAACGAGGTAGCCTAGTTGTCAGTCTCTTAGGGATATTTTACCCGAGGTCCCTTTCGGTAGTGGGATTCTCTTAGCCTTTTTTTCTTCCATTTCGTATTGTTTGACTATGGATTTCATCTCCCAGCAGAGGTTACGATTTGTGGGGGGATTCCATCATGTATCTAGGATATTTCTTTCACTTATACCCCATAGGTTAGTGTATCATTTTCTTCATAGGTAGTGTTTCTTGTTGGCTTTCTGGTCAGTTTTGTTGTAGACTCACCTGCTGTGACACACTATTGAAGTTTGGTTTTAGAGCTTTTTTTTCCCTGTGTGCCACCATTTATCAACTCTCCTTCTATACACTCAGCTAATGTTGGATTTTTGAGCTTGTTTTTGCCACCCATGGGTCTTCATTCATCATATAGCACACCATCACGTCATCATTGTTCCTCACGCTACTCCCAGAGACTTAGAGGGAATACCCCTCAGTTTGGTTCCTTGAACCACCACCGTCAAAACCATATTCGGTGTCATTCACCACCTTCCAAGCCACACAGTGCATTAGAATTAGATTTTGATTCCTATCAATCCGACCCTACCTTGTTCACTGCCCCATCTAGCCCCATGGCTGGTGCACCTCCGAACCCTTTCTAAGGGGGTATTTTTGGTAGTGGACCTGTGAATGCTCCACCTGTCATACAAGGTATCCCTTTTGTTGGACCTACAGGTCCTAGTTCTAGTGGGACTTGTCACTGCACTCACTATTTTTGGTTTTCTACCCATTAGTAGTGTCCCCACTCCAACCACCATGGTTCACACCATTCTTAAATTCATGCATGGGGGAACTGGCCCTTCTACCACTATTCTGGGTATTCACACCATTCCAGTGACTACTTCTATTGTCGCGAGTCATCCCTACCAATCCCCATTTTCTTGCGGTGACTACATTCCTGCCGGCCCCAACACCATCGCTGACCCTCCCAGATCTAGTCCAGGTCCTAGTATGGAATTCATGGCTGGTCTCAACCTGCCCAATTTGGTGAGGTTAAAGAATGATCCCATCCATCATGACCTGTTGTGGCCTCCCATGCCTACTAAACTCCCTTTGGACATCCCTAAGTTTGAAGGAAAGGTGGGAGAAGACCCTCATAACCATATCATGTCATTCCACTTATGGTGTTCCTCAACAACATAGTGGATGATTATATTTGATTGCAACTATTCTAGCGCACACTCAATGGTGTTGCAACCAAACGCTACATTGAAATTCCCCATGCCACTTGTCCTGAATTTTGTCTCTTTAGCCCCAATGTTCCTCCAGTACTTCAAGCTACCCATCCATTATGATGAGGGCATGGAAATAGTCATTAGAGAAAATTTCAACTCAAAATGGGCCTCCTACAAAAATTTAATAAAATAATAGTTAAAATAATAAAATAATATTTATTAATTTTGGAGGAAGAAAAGAAAAAAACTACCCATATCACAGATCACATCCATGAGTGGCATCATCATCGTAGTTTGTGAAAAATCCAGTTAGATGACATGATCATCCTTGATTGGTTTCTTAAAGCCTTACTCCCCTTATCATCCGAGTGCCCACAAATTGAGGAAGAAGCAATACTCAAAGCACAATAGTTTGACCTTATCTATGCCTAATCGGGTTACCTTTACACCATCATACGTGATGCTCCTTGTGCTGGCTCCTCATGGTGAGATACACTGGGGGAATACCATGTTGATGATTTACTCATTGGCTCTGTTACCTAGCACTCCCACCTGTACTAGACCTCTCCTTCGATGCCACCTCACTCCCGTAACACCCCTATAGTGTTTCCCAACTCAACTATGGATCCATACCTTCATATGCGTCCCTCGCACCCATTCCTCACGTTCATGGAATGAATTTACTAGCACCTGATTGTAATGGCCAAATGATAATATTTGTAGCCCCTCCATCCACTCTCGCCTACTACCCACCACCTATGAAACCTACACCTACTTCGACCCCGATTCCTCTTGTTCCTCAAGGATAGGTATACGCTCAGAGGAGCCTCCCCAATCAACTCACCCACAATAACCAACAAGGGTAGGGAATAAGATAGAGAGGTAGGAACTAGGGTAACAATTAACCTCAAAGAGGAAATCAACAACCCAACCCTCCTAACAACAACAAAGCCAATCATCCCTACACAGAACCCTCAACATCCACCTATACCTGGGAAGAACACTCGATTATGGACAAACCATCCGTGTAACATTTGTGACGTTTATGGCCACTATACACATCAGTTCCCTTAGTTACATCGAGTCTACCACCTATTACATGAAGTAAATCAATGTGAAACCAATGTTTCCATTCCGGTACACCCAAACCCAACACCACAAGATTCCCTGCCTATGGTGTTGTAGAACTTGTTACCGAATCAAGGAATGGTTGTAACCCAAATATTGGTACAACAAAACATGACAACCACTTCTTCGAGTCAACCCATCCATCTTGGTGTCCATCATCTTATGACATTATCGTCTGACGACAACTTACAGACTCCATGAGACCAATATGGCTCCACCATGGAAACCATTATTCCCTCCACAACATCTACTTCTACTGCTCTTGATATGTCCTTATAGTTGCTGAGACACCCCACGGATGGGACTACCAAAGTCCCTAGGTTCCCTTTGCATCACGTTGTGAACAACTCGACTGCTAGATCCACTCTTAATTATAGTATTGCCGATGACTTGGCCCAGTCTCCCTCTTCCATGTTCGCTATGGAAGTCCTGAGAACTAGCCTATGCAATACAAAACATTTTTATTTGTTTTAGGTTCTGTCGACCCCTCTGACTCCAGGTTGATCTCTTTCGACTTGGATCAAGGAGAACCTCATATGCATTCATCCATAGCTTTCCAAGTTCCTTTCACCGTTGGGAGTTTGGTCATTCATCGATGTATCATCGATGAGGGTGCATCCAATTGCATTATGTCAACCTTCATTTGGCATAAGATAGGATCCCCAAATATTCAAACCTCAACCATTTCCCTACATGCTTGTGATGTTTGCGTTGCCCAATGACAAGGTGTTCTCATGAATATCCCCATTGAGCTGGCAGGTAAAACTGTGTTGATCCACATCGAGGATGTGAACTCCAAACTAGATTATAACCTTCTCCTTGGCTGTAATTACATGTATGTGATGCAAGTCATTTCTTCAACCATATTCTTACTCATGATGTTCCCCTAGGATGGGAAGATTGTGACCATTGACCAGTCAACGTACTATGATCCTAAAGGACTGGCCACTCTAGAGCATGTCCTCCCTACCATTGACACCACCATCAATAGCGCATCCATCCCCTCCCTATCTATCATTGGGCAAGGCATGTTTACTGGTGCCCCTTTGACTAGCAACTTTGTGTCCCTATAACCTCTTGCCTCTACGGATAAAATATTAGATTTGTGCACCATCACATCCGATAAAATTTCGACCTCATCGTAGCCTCAGCTGCATCCCCAACTACAGACCACGCCTGCCCCTAGTCTTTCTCCAGAGAATTATTGGGGTTAATTTCCCATACACACCATCCCATTTATCTTTCCACCCTCTGGAATCATGAGTAAACTAGTCATGACAATGCTTAACCTTTCGGGATTAAATTTGAGCATTCCAATGCGATACCTTGATCCACCAAACCCCACCCCAAAACCAAAAATCACATTGATTCCATTCCAACCTATTAATACAATGTCACATCCACCTCCTCGTACACAACCAACTTCCCCTTCATCCAATATTGTACCCCCTCCACCTACGAAGACTAGGGGCAAGGCACCAAAGCCCCTGCAGAACCATGTGCAGCTCCTACTTGTGCCTTATGCGATGTCCTTGGCCACATTACTCAAAATTGTCCCAATATAATGTTTCTTCGCACTCACATGTGCACAATAGTAGAGGTTGAGGACGCTCAGGTTGTTACTGTACCAAACATCCCCGTGGTTAAGAACAAATCGTTACGTACGAACCATTCATGTGTAGTTTGTGGCCTCTATGGTCATTATTCACATCATTTACCAAACTTTCTTGAGTACTGGTCTATCTTCACTAATTTCCTTAAGCACTCCCTTGAGTCTAAAGTCATTTTCATCGAAGAAATCCACATCCATCTTCTTCCTTGGATACCACCAACACCATCTTTGTGATATCAACTTCCAGTTTTCCTTCCCTCTCATCGACTCCGGAAGATCCCTCTGATCTATCCAGGTGAAACTTTCATAGTGATGAAGAGATCCTCGAAGCTCTCATAAATCCTCATTATTATTGGGATGACCTTTACCATCACTCATTTTCATCCCCGATCATATCTTCCTCATCATTGTCTTAGTTCTTTGTCAAATCGAAATTTTTTATTCTTGAAAGTGTCGATTGGTTCAAAAACCCAATACCGACCCCTGAAGCCTTTAAGGAAGGTAATATGGCCAATATATTTCCAACTATCCAAGTTGGCATCTCAACTAAACCTGGGATTGTCGAGAATATCACAATTGGTGCTTCATGGTCTCCTGAGGAAGTCACCGCCTACAAGAGAATTTTTTAAGAGTCTCGTGATGTTTTCGCTTGGTCCTATATTGAAATGCCTGGGCTTGATCTGTATATTGTTAAACATTTCATCGAAACATGGCCCAATTTTTCCCCTCTTCGCTAGAAGAAATGACCCATCGTCAAAGCTGAGATTAAAAAACTACACAAAGAAAGATTTATATGCCCCATCGCGTATACCACTTGGGTTTCCAATCCTTTTTCTGTTAATAAAAAACAAGGAACCATTTGTGTGTGTACTGACTTTCGTGACTTGAATTTGGATTTTCCCAAAGACAACTTCTCTAGTCCATTTATTGACCAGATCATAGATGCATGTGCTAGCCATGAAGTCTTTTCCTGCATAGACGGTTTTTTGGGTCACAACCAAAACCAGATCCACAAAGAATATCTGTAAAAACCACCTTTAACACCCCCTGCATCACTTTTGCATACTGTGTCATGCCATTCGACCTTAAAAATGCTAGAGCCACTTTTCAGTGAGCTATGGAAATTTTCTTCCACGACCTTGTTCGCATTATCCTTGTCTATTTGGATGACCTCACCAATCGATCTCAAAAGCATTCCCAACATTTGGAATACTTACGACAAGTATTCCTTTGATGTCATAAATATAATGTCCACCTGAACCCCCTCAAGTGTGTGTTTTGTGTCCCAACTGGTCTCTTATTAGGATTCATCGTGTCCTAGAATGAGATTAACGTGGATCCCTTAAAGGTTCAATCCATCCTGAATCTTTCCTGTCCATGCATTTTGCGCAAATTGCAGAGAATTCAAGGGAAGGACAATGTCCTTCATTGGTTTATTCTGAATTATGCAACAAAATTCCATGGATTCTTACGCTTGCTCCGTACCAACATCCTTTTGTGTGGGATGGGAAAGTGTAAGCCACTTTTGATGCATTGAAACAAGCTCTGAATTTCGCTCCCTTGTTGTCTCCTCCCAAATTCACCAAGGACTTTATCTTCTATGTATCAACATTTGAAATGCAATCGCTGGAGTCCTAGTCCAAGAAGACGATGCTCGTCAAGAGCATGTGATATATTGTGTGACTCAGAAGATTACCAAACCACCATTACTTTACTCCCACAAAGATAAAATGGCCCTAATCATTGTCTTTTCGGTGCAGAAGCTACGCCATTAAATTATCATCAGTCGAACTAGAGTTGTGGTCAATTCCAACCCCATACGTTATCTCTTAATTTGTCACCTTGTCCAAGGTCTCGTCGCCAAGTGGATCGTAGTTCTTCAAGAGTACTACTTGGAATTTGTCACACCTAAAAGCACCAAAGCTTTGGCATTATCTTCCTTGATGCCAGACCTCCCATTTTCGTCTAGCTCGCTTCCTATCACGACTTGTCCCCCTAAAAAATTATTATTCATCATCTCTACTAAGGACCCATGGTATGGGGGCATCCTCCTTTACGTGTGCACCTAGAAATTTAGGCCCCATTTAAGCCGCAAATATCGTCGTCACATTTGGCATCAAGCTACTCAATATCTCCTTATTAGCGATGTCTTGTATCACCCTCGTGTAGACACGATACTGCATCATTTCCTCACCCATGATGATGTCGAACAAGTCCTGAATTACTGTCATAGTGAGCCTGTGGAGGAAGCCTCTTTGGTTTGGATACTGCCCAAAAGGTTCTCCGTGCCGGTTATTTCTGGCCCACCGTCTTTACTGATTGCATTCAAGCAGTCAAACACTGCCGCAATTTCCTACTCTTTTTCCCAAAGGAAAGGACACCTCCCATGCCACTACATCATGTCGTCACAGTTGGTCCCTTATACAAGTGGGCAATTTAATTCTGTACCTATAACCGTCCTTCAGTTGGTGGCCATAAATACATCATTGTGGTTGTTTATTACTTCACCAAGTGGGCTGAACCCATGCCAACCTTCAACTGTAAGGCTGAAATTGCGGCATGATTATTTTTCAACCATTTTATCACTCATTCCGATGTCCCTCTCCAACTAGTCTCAGACCACAATCCTCACTTTTAGGATGCTATTTGGAGAGATCTCTCCACTATGTTGAAATTTGAACACCGATATTCCTCTTCTTATTATCCTCATGGAAATGGCTAAGTTGAGGCTGTCAACAAGATCCTCAAAACCATGCTCCAACGAATGGTGGACAAATAGAAGACCAACTGGCATCACTTGCTCTTTTCTTCCCTCTAGGCCTACCAGAAATCGACCAAAACCACCACCGGTTTTACCCCTTTATATTTAGTCCATAATGAGAAGTTGGTTATTCCCATTGAATGCCAGATTCCATCACTCCACCTTGCCATTGAGCTTCTACCTGATACTTCATCGTTGGAAAAACACCTACTTATGTCTGAACAAAATGATGAGGACCGTCGTGCTGCTCTCCAAATGATCGAAGCGACTAAGATCTAGTCAAAGTCCCATTATGACTCCCACGTCCACCCACGCACCTTTAATGAGGGGGTCCTCGTCTATGATCAATCCAATGATAAGACTGGGAAAGGGAAGTTCGAATCCATGTGGCATGTCCCTTATGTCATCCATCGTTGTCTCGATAAGGGAGCATACCTCCTCACTAAATTCGACAGTTTCCTCTTGAAGAATCCCCGTAATGGGATCTACCTCAAGAGATTCTATGCCTAAGCTGACCAACCTGAATACCCTTGTATCATATTTTTTATTTCTTGTTTTTCATTGTTTTTACTACGAGTCTCACAATTTGTTTCCTTGGTTGTTCGTTATGGATCCTACCTCAACCTCCTATGTTGGTTTCACTAATGGCGCAAGTAGATGGTCTCCTAATATTGCATCGGCCGCGTGGGTCATTTATTGCCCGTCCCATGAGTTGATCCATATAGATGGAATATGTGTTGGAATTTATACCAACAACTAGGCTAAGTACGATGTTGTCGCTAGTCTCTTGATCGTCACCCTGCACTTGGGTATTCATCACCTTGATGTATTCTTAGACTCCAAGTTGCTTGTAACCCAGATGAATAACTACTACTCGGTACAAAATCCATGCATATTTATAAATTTACCATGCACTAGACAATTGGTTAGACATTTCGGATCCATTTCATTCATGCATGTTCCCAGAAGTCTCAATAGTGTAGCAGATCAAATGGATAACAACGTTCTAGAGTGGCACACCAATCATCGTATATGGGAAATAAACTGCATCATGCATCATCATATAATCATGCTTACATATGTCATACAGATCATATAGGCATCATCATCATCATCATAAAAAGAGACTCATAAAACACATAAAAATACAAAAAATGTGCATCTACGTGCATCCATATCATTATCTCATAATCAGTTTGGCCTCTCCAAACAAGTACAAAAAAGAGAAATCCCATGGGATTTCTCATCTGATAATCATATAATACAAAAATTCCCCATGCTCAAATGCATTGGGGGGAAACACCACATGCTATTAATATGAGTTTGCATCCTCTGACTCTATCTCCTCCTTAGTATCCTCCTCATCCTTTGATCTCTCCTCCTCCATCGACACATCTCCTCGTGCCATTTCTCTTACAAACTCAGCAGCCACTGCGACCCTCCTCATCAGAGTGATTTGTTGAAATATTATAACTTCAAAGGATATTCTAAATGTATTTTACTGATGTACCCCAAAGGATATGTTATTATTCCTCTATCAGGATGTTACTATCGTAATTGGTCATCATAGAGTCATGAGGTAAATCCTCCATTGTAATTCAAGTTAATAGTACCCCATTTAATAATATAAAATAATGTTTTGAGTCTTCCTAGGTGAAGTCAGCTCAGATAGTCTAGTGGGGCCGACTTGTTTAGGGTAAAAGTCAGTTGACATAATGTGTATAAATAGAGGATTTGTGTTCCTCATTATAACACAGACTCACTCACTTGAGTAGCGCATAAGAGAGAGAGAGAGAGAGAGAGAGAGAGAGAGAGAGAGAGAGAGATCAATAATAAGGAGAATACCTGTTTTGGGGTTTTATCTTATACATCTTATACAAAGGAAGTTTTGCTGGGTTTTCTTCCCCTTGAGGGTTTCCCAGGATAAATACTGTGTTTATCTTGTGATTGTGTTTCTTTCAGCGATTTTTGCATATGCTATTGTTGTGAATTTGGATTAAACACTAATTATATGTAGCTTAGCATATTAAATATTATCATGGCATCAGATCTAGCCAGAATAGGACAACTTTCACAAGGTGAAACTCTCTCTCCTCTCCCTTCGAAAGAAATTCGGGTTTATGCAAAGTTTGGAATTTGGAAGATCTTCTTGCATAGAAATTTGCGCATCCCTAGATCACATCTATTGATCCCAGGACCAAATTTCTTGGGTGTTTGAATCTCCAAGAAAGCCAAACTCTAGTTTGGCCGTGAAACCAGAAAACTACAGAAAACCATATTCATAAATTCTACAGAAATTGGAACCTCGCAAGTAATATTTGAAGGGTGAATATTTGGGATATCCAGAAATCAGTTGGACTAACCAACTCTCCTCAGTCAAGTGCATCTCCTGGTAAGGCCAACTTTTCATTTTGAGAAATTTCATTTTTTAGTGACCTCGTGGAATGGATGGCCCCAAGCACTAATATTGAGGAAAAATTGGAAGGCATAGAAAACTTCCTAGCATGTAAGTATAGGATTGGTCTCATTCTGCAAGAGAATGGTCTTGAGAAGTACATCAAGGATGAGGTTGCAGAATCAACAGAAGTTGAATCTAAGGAGAAGCATGAAAAAGACCTAATCAAGGCAACGAGGATCATTGTTGATTCTATAAAAGATCAATTGATCCCTCAAGTGTGATCTAAGAAGACACCAAATCAAATGTATGATGCACTTTCCAAAATGTATGAGGGAAGGAACATCAACAAAAAGATGAATTTGAGAGCTCAACTGAAGGGCACCGAGATGAGTAAAGGAGAATCAATTCAAGATTACTTCACAAGGGTCTCCTAGTTTAGGGAACAACTAAGTGTTATTGGAGACACCCTTGATGAAGATGAACTAGTTATGATTGTTCTCAATGGTCTCACTGGATCTTGGGATTCATTCATACAAACTCTATGTGCCAGAAAATAAATAATGAATTTTGACATAGTATGAGAAGATTGCATTCAAGAAGAAGATAGAGTATCTAACAGAAAAGATCTACTCAGAGAAGATGATCAAGATCTATCCATACATACTAAAGGAAGAAAACAATCAAACTTAAAGAAGGGTAGTCATAAAACTTCAAAGAAGAAGTTTCAAAAGAAAAGAGTAAACAATAAGAAGAAAGATTACTCGGAGTATCAATGCTATAAATGTCATAAGATAGGACACCTTTCCAGAGAGTGTCCATCACCAAAGAAGAATAACACCAAAAGACATCATGCTCATCTAGATGGAGATGAGGATGAAGAATAAAGACGTCGAAAGAGACTGACACAAGAAGAATATGTACTATTCTCTGTAGTCTCTGGGTCTGTAACACCTGTAGAAGATACATGGCTTATTGATTGTGGTGCTTCAAAGCACATGATAGGGAAGAAGAAAACTCTGTCAAGACTCGAAGAAAATATCTTTCCTCAAAAAGTGTCATTAGGATATGACTATCAATATCCCATCAAAGGTATCGGTGAATCAAGATACAATATTGACTCTGGGACTTCCTTGAAGATGAAGGAAGTAGTGTATGTACCGAGTTTGAAAAAGAAATTACTTTCCATCTCAGCTCTAGATAAGAAAGAATGTATAGTTTCTTTTATAGATGGACAAGAACTTATGTGGACCAAAGGAAAGACACTTGAATATGTTGTGGTCATTGGAGAAGAAGGAGGAGGACTGTACAAACTCAAAGGACATCCAGAGACAACCCTTGTCCATGTGACTACTGGCTCAAGTGAACTATGACATGGGAGGCTTGCTCACATCAACTACACATCACTTCCCTATGTGAGAAAGGTGGTAACATGGTTACAAGATATGAAGATTAATTATGAGGGAACTTGCAAAGGATGTGCAAGAGGAAAGAACATCAAGAATACCTTTCCAAAAAGTAAAACAAAGACTAAAGTTACATTGGAATTGATTCATTATGATGTATGTGGTCCTATGCCCTCCATATCATTAAGTGGATATGAATATTATGTCACATTTATTGATGACTATTCAAGAAAAATATAGATATACTTCTTGAAGAACAAGAGTGAAGTGTTCGGAAAATTCAAGGAATTCAAAACCTTGATAGAGAACCATTCAGAAAGAAGAATCAAGACACTGAGATCAGACAATGGTGGAGAATATACTTCAAAATAATTTGAACCATTCTGCAAGGAGGCTGGAATCAAGAGGGAACTAACCACTCCCTATAATCCTCAACAGAACGGTGTTGCGGAAATAAAGAATAGAACTATTATGGAATCTTTGAAAACAATGATTCATGACCAAGCCCTCCCCATGCACCTATGGGATGAAGAAACAAGAACAACCGTATATATGCGCAATAGATTATCTCATAGTGCTCTTGGATTTAAGACTCCTAAAGAGATGTATACAGGAAAGAAACCTAAAGTGAGCCATATCAATATATTTGGATGTCCAATATATGTACATATTCCAAAAGAGAAGAGAACCAAGTTGGATCCTTCTGGAAAGAAGGGAATATTTTTTGGATACTGTGAAGTCTCCAAATCCTTCAGGATATACATTTTAGGATTCCATCATATCGAGATTAGTATGGATGTAGCATTTGATGAAGAGACAACTCTTAAGATATCGAGAAGGTGTCAACTTGAAGAAGTACATGAAGAAGATGTACCTCCCAGAATGATAGAAGTTGAACCCTCTCCTGAAATAGTAGCATATGGAGATCATGATTTGCTAGAACCTCAGGAACCCCCTACTATGGATATTTCTAGGAAGAGAAAACCTGATTGGGTAAGAGAAATCATATAAGAACCAGAGAGATATGGAGCTCCAGAAGGCTCCACAAGAACAAGAAAAATATCAAATACATACTCCAGTTATGTAGCTTTGATGTGTGACCTTGTAGATCAAGAACTCACCATCTATGAGGAAGTGGCATAGAAGAAAGAGTGGTTGGAAGTAATGATGGAAGAATACCATTCGATAATGAATAATGATGTTTACTATATAGTACCCAAACCAAAAAACAAGAGTGTGGTATCTCTGAAACGAATCTACAAGATAAAACATGTTACTGATGGAAGTATTGAAAAGTACAAGGAAAGATTTGTGGCTAGAGGATTCTCTTAGAAAGAGGGGATTGATTATGAAGAGACATTTTCTCTAGTAGCAAGGTGCACTTTCATCATAACCATCATTGCACTTGCTTCCATGATGAAGTGGGATCTACACTAGATGGATGTAAAGACAACCTTCATGAATGGTATGATTGAGGAAGAGGTTTACATCGAACAACCACAAGGATTTGAAGTCGAAGACATAGTGACTCATGAATGTAAGTTGAAAAAGGCTCTTTATGTACTGAAGCAAGCTCCTAGAGCTTGGTATGGTAGAATAGATAGCTTCTTGACAAGCTTGGGCTTTATCAAGAGTAGAGTTGATCCTAACCTTTACATTAAGGTTATGGATGATGAAACTATCATACTATTACTGTATTTGGATGATCTATTTCTGACAGGAAATGGGAAACAAATCATAGAAAGAACGAAGAAGCGAGCCGAAGAATTTGAGATGAAAGATCTTGGATTGATGCATTATTTCCTTGGGATGGAAGTGTGGCAGATCCCAGAAGGAATATTTCTAAACCAGGGAAATTATGCAGTAGAAATCTTGAAAATATTTGATATGTTGGATTGTAAATCCATGGCCACACCCATGGAAACCAACCTAAAGTTGTTATTTGAGGAGTCATTAGATTTAGTGGATATGACTCAGTACAGACTAATTATTGGGTCATTGATGTATTTGACAAATTCAAGGCCATATATATGCTTTGTTGTGAACACCTTAAGTCGGTATCTAGTTAAACCTAGATGGGTTCACCTGATAGTTGCAAAGCATGTGATAAGGTACCTAAAAGGTACGATAGATCTTGGACTTTACTATGTTAGAGATCATGGATACAGATTGTATGGATATACAGATTCATATTGGGCAGGAAGCGCCACAGAGAGGAAGAGCACCTTAGGTGGATGTTAGTGTTTGGGATCCGCCATGATCTCATGGTCTAGTAAGAAACAGTCCAATGTTGGTCCCAACACAGTTGAAGCAGAGTACATAGCAGCTTGCTCCGCTAGTTGTGAAGCGATATGGCTTTAGAAACTGATGTCATGTCTATTTGACATGGAGTTGGATACCACAGTGATTCTTTGTGACAACCAAAGTTGCATAAAGATGACAGAGAATCCTATGTTCCATGATAAATCAAAGCACATAGAAATTGGATACTTTTATAAAGGGGTATGGTACAAAAGGGATCTATAAATATCTAGTATGTGAGTACCGATGAGCAAGTTGCTGATGTACTGACCAAGCCTCTGTCTCGAGTAAAGTTTGAATATTTCTGTGACAATATTGGTGTAGTTTGAAAATACTTTCCTCGCAAGGAGGAACAATGATGATACTACAAACTTTCCTTGCATCAAGGAATGATGAAGATATGGACCCTCTTCGGAAAGGAGGAACAAGTCAAATATATGAACTCTCCTCGGAAAGGAAGAACAGGTTGAAAATATGAACCCTCCTTGTACAAAGGGGGAGCAGGTTGATGATATGGATCCTCCCAGAAAATGGGGAGTAATGATAAGACTGTCATCGATGACGATGATAGTGAATTTCCAGTATGAAAGGTTCCAAGTATGCTTGAAGATGCTGACAAGGTCTGACATTCACTTGTGGATGATAGTATCATCTCTTGAGGATGGTCTTGCAGGAAATAACACTTTGTTTCTGAGAGTGGTCCTTACTAGCTAAGGATGGATCTGCAGACGTTACTCTCACATGGAGAGTACCGACATTCATTTGTGGATATCGTAGTATAACATTCTCTTACGAATGGTCCTAGATTTCACACTAAGGATGTCCTACAATGAGTCCTTACGGATGACATGGCTGGAATTTAGGTGTAGTCGAGATCTTCCCTGCAGACGTTACTCTCACATGGAGATTACCCACATTCATTTGTGGATACTGTAGTATAACTTTCGCTTTCAAATGGTACTAGATTTCACGTTGAGGATGTCTTACGATGAGTTATTACAGATAACAAGGCTGGCATTTATGTGTGGTCGAGATCTGCCTTGTAGACATTACTCTCACATGGAGAGTGTACCTACATTTATATGTAGATGCCATAGAATAACACTCAATTGGGAGTGGTCCTTGCTTTAGTGCTAAGGATGCTATATGATGAGTCCTCATAGACATTGTAGTATAACACTCGCATGGAGTGGTCCTAGCTCTAATAGGCTGAGGATGCCCTACGATGAGGGCCTGCATTTAGGTGTGGTTGAGATCTGCTCTGCAGACAATACTCTTGTATGGAGAGTATGCATAAATTTACATGTAGATGTCGTAGTATAACACTCTCTTAGGAGTGGTCCTAGCTTTGAAGCTGAGGATGCTCTACAACGAGTCCTTACGGACGACAGGGCTTGCATCTGGGTGCTGGCAAGATCTACATTCAGCTGGTGTCCTAAAGTGATAGGGATTGATCATCCTGCAAAGAGATCATCTGTACTACAAGTAGCGTGGTGGGGAAGGATAGAAAAGATCAAAGTGCGGCTGCAAAGGATCAAGAAGATAAAAATGCTTCTGCAAAGGATCGAAATGATCAAAGTGTTGCTGCTACAAAGGATCAAGAAGATCAAAGTGTTGCTACAAAGTATTGAAAGGATCAAAGTGTTTCTACAAAGGATCAAGAATATCGAAGTGTTGCTGTAAAGTATCAAGAAGATTGAAGTACTGCTGCAAAGGATCGAGAAGATCAGAGTGATGCTGAAAAGGATCAAGAATATCAAAGTGCTACTGCAAAGGATAGAGAAGATCAAAGTGCTATAACGAAGGATTGGAAGATCGAAGTGTTTCTGCAAAAAGATCAAGTGACCATGTGCTGCAGAAGATGAAGACATTAAAGAGTAATTGTTCCAGTTACTAATGAATGTTGAAAAAATCCTATGACATATAGATGTATTACCTCAATACTGCTGAAGATACTCTCTCTCATTACTCCTATAGTTGATGATGATATTGTCAGTAGAATACCCTTCTCATTAAGGGGGGCTATTGAAATATTGTAACTTCAAAGGGTATTCTAAATGTATTTTATCGATGTACCCCAAGGGATTTGTTACTTTTCCTATGTCAAGATGTTACTATTGTAATTGGTCATCATAAATCCATGAGGCAAGGTCTCCATTGTAAGTTGGGTCAATAGTACCCCATTGAATAATATAAAATATTGTTTTGAGTCTTCTTAGGTGAAGTCATCCCAGACAGTTTAGTGGGGCCGACTTGTTTAGGGTAAACGTCATTTGACACAATGTGTATAAATAGAGGAGCTGTTTTCCTCATTATAACACGAACTCACTCACTTGAGTAGTGCATAGGACAGAGAGAGAGAGACGGATCAACAAGGAGGAGAATACATGTTTTGGGTTTTTATCTTATACATCTTATACAGAAAAAGTTTTTCTAGGTTTTCTTCCCCTTGAGGGTTTCCCAGGATAAATACGGTGTCTATCTTGTGATTGTGTTTATTTCAGTGATTCTGTATATGCTACTGTTGTGAATTTGGATTAAACACTAATGATATCTAGCTTAGCATATGAAATCTTAAATGATCCACTTAGTAGGATCCTGGTAACTTGTAGGGATCAAGTCATCGTCCAGATACTGCCACCCATCATCGACGACTCCCTCCTGTAGTATCTCCACATCCAACCACAATGAGTCTAAAGTAGCACTTCGTCGCCTCCTCTTCCCATGAGCAGGTGGATCTAATCCCTCCACTCTGCTTCTGTGTCGTTGATATCCCGCTGGATGATGATGTATCATGTATGCACATGCACACAGTTTGTTGTCAGCATCAATCACATGTATACTATAGCTACCAATATGCTAGTAATCAAAATATATGACTAAAACCACAAAGAGTCATGTATGAATACCATCTGGTCCCCAGACCTTTCAAGGAGGTTAAGGCATCTTTGGATCTCCCCGGTAGTCCATGCCTACATATTGATAATCCTCAATGAGGATCGAAATTTATTTCCATTGCGCAAAAATATCCCATGTGAATAAATGACCTACTAGACTTCCTCCTTCTCGGATCATCATCTCACACAACCGCCTCATATGAGGCTCTCGTGGTCCTCTGTCGTGCACCGCCAGATGTGGTCATAGTGTCGGCAACCGCTAAAAAATGAATGAGCATAAAAAGGATGGGAAGAAGAAATCCCCATCCTCTAGGATAGCCTAGTTCAGCCCACACCAAACTGCTTTCAAGTGGGCCCACCCATAGTAGGTTCCCCTCAACACACTCTCGACCATCAGTAACTGGCCGTATGATATCTTGTGTGGACCTTTTGATCCCAGAATCCGTAACACCATCCCTGCCACTGCATAAGTCTCCAAACTATCGATTTCACACAAAAGTATGTATCAGGCATGCACATACGATGTGGCATAGCAATGTTAAGCACACAAGTCATCCACGAACACTCCTCTCAGGGGTTTCAACTAGATATCACCGATAACAACCAACAATTGGAGGTCGGTCAAGAAGTACACATCATGAAGGGTGATATCCAACCACTCACCCTATATAATGAAGCACTCTGCGTCCTTGTCCCAAAAGCTCACTATATTATTCAATGATAACTTTGATGAACACTTAAGAGGGCTACAAAATAAATTAAGCATCCCACTCTGTGTTAGCGTGTCTTTCACTAAATCATCATCCTCAACCTCATCTCTGAGGTCATCGATGTCTCGCTCCTGCCATCTGACTTGAGGCATCATGCACACCCAAAAAGTCTAGTCATACCTTGTTTAACAAAATTTTCCATTCTGGTCGAGGTCGCACCTGTCAATCCTTTTTATGCGACCTAGGTCAGGAAAAAACCTTTGACAGGTGCAACATGGGTTGCACCTATCTCTCGAGTAGGTGCAACCTAGGTCGCACATGTCTCCTTGAAAGATGCGACCTAGGTCTCACCTGTCTCCTCGATCGGTGTGACCTTAGTAGCACCTTTTCCTTCGAAAGGTGCTATCCTACCCCAAAAACATTTTGGGCTTTCCCAAGGCCTCCATAATGTGAAAAGGACCAATTGAATGAATGAAAATGATGGGATAGGTGAGATATCTTACCTGCAACTAACAGATCATGAAATCAATGGTCCAATAAGAAGAAATCAACAACTTTTCTCTCGGGCCCTCCACACGAACTGAAAAATGAAAAGTGAAAATGGCATGTATCATGTGGTCCCCCCTTGTTTATAGGCCTCCATTTGGTCAAATTCTTCTTATGTGGGTCACAGAGTCATTCGACGTTAGTTTTTCACGTCATTCACACTGTTGGGTCCATTTTTTCGCGCTCTATCCTCTTATGGGACTCACGTATCATGATCTCCCTACCTTTTTTGGGCCTTTTCCGAGAATTACCTCGATTTGTATGCCATCAAGAATTTTGAACCCCCTTCTATATTGGCACGTTGATAATCCCTAAACTCCATCCATATTGCAAGCTTTGTGTTATTTTACCACCATTCACCTTCCCGCAAGGAAGCCCCACAAGTGTTCCACTGTTATTTTTTGTACCCATCAGCCATGAACCCAACATCATCTCTTTCGGTACATTGACACTTCCTCCTTGCATGACTGGCAATTATGGAGTTTCTATTAAGCTCTTTTTTGAATCCTTAAAGAATGAAAAGATTATCAAGCAAGCTTACTTCCTTTCACGCTCGTTAAAGTATTTTAAAGGAAGTCTATGTGATATTGTTTATCCCTTTTGCAGACTATGTATACCAATTAAAGAAAAGGACCACCCTAGCACCTTCTAGCTAGGAACGGTTCCCTTTGTATCCTTTTATGTGTTTTTGGACATTCGGACCGTACTCTATGAAAAATATCACTTATGGGTTGTATTTAATCTCTTTTCCATCCCTCTCATAAAGAACAGATCGTCGAGCAAACTTGGTTCCGTTCATGCTCTTAAAAGTATTTTAATGACCGTTCAATCAGTATAGGTTTATCCTTTTTCAGCCTGGTTGGAATACCTACAAAAAATAAGTCTATTGCCCCTTTCTATTGGGAGAGTTCTCCTTTGTACATTTTTATCCTTTTTGGGATTAGGAGACTAATGTGTGAAAAATTGACCCATTGGAGTTTTTTTCATGTTTTCAGATTATCTAAACATGAAAACACCATCGAGCATTTACCATCTTGGGATCGACAAAAATCCACGAGACAATATCATACTGAGCATACTTATATCCCTTCTTCAAGCTCCTTAAACTATGAAGAAGGTCGAAATGGTGCCTCTTGGTTCCCACCCATATTGCATATAGTCTCACATTATGGAAGCGTTCCCCCCATTGGGTTGCCTTTTTTTAGAGTACTCTATGATGAGTCTCCCTTGGATCCCCTATATATCACTTGTCTAGTGTCTTCCCCAAATATCTCCCATTGTAGTCATCGTCCGGGTTCCACAACTGTGATTCCCTACTCATGAGTTAGTGTCATCTACTGAAAGGTCATCCCTATCATTATAATTTGAACAAAGGTAGTTTGAGTCCCTTTTAATCCCCTACCCCTTTTCCCCATTTAGTGTCTCAATCCCATTATTATTTCATATATCGTGGTGTCCCACTTGTTCTTCTATCAAGGAAACATCATTTCCTTGGTAATTGCAGGACTCCCTCTGTCAATGTCAAGACATCTATTCCAGAGGATAGACCCAAAGGTCCTTATATCTTGGTTTAATCAACCACATTGATGAGTCCCTTTGACCACTTGAATGGAGTACTTAGTTCCTTTTGGGTTGGTTGTGTCTCACATGCTCGACTTCAACTACATTATCACACAATTGAGATTCATACATGGTATTGGTTCCTTCATTATTTGCTTGAAGAAACCGGTTGTCACCTGACTCTAGCACAATAGTGAGTCTCTTTGGGACCCATACAGTTGCATGTCCTTTATGATATCTGGGATGTGTTGGAAACAGTGCTCGGAAGCCCCTTAGTATCATGCTTTTGTATATCTACAATATCAAATGTCATTTATTGTACCTCAGATATTCCAACTCTCGGTCATTGAGTCCATGTCGTTGTGTACACCCTCATATTCCATAGAGCATTAGTTATTGTGATATGGGCCATTCCAAGAGAATGTCGTTGTTTCTATGTACCAGTTCTTCATATCAGTATTTGTATTGAGCCTCCTATCGGGGCCACCATTATGTACTACCAGTTATATGTATTGATCGGCTCCCCTTGCTTGAGCCTTGATCCCCATTTTTATATTGAGACATTGATATAGGCATGGGTATTCCCGCCTTTTCCATATATATGTCTAAGATTATATGTACCTCATCCATTTTCAGAAGCAATACAAATCAAAATCCACTACAGTTCAAATGAGGAGACTCCAATTCTCTACAGTTCTCTCTGGTTTCTCCATCGTTGTCACCATTTCTCCCTTGATCCTATGATGTTTTTTGGCCATATGATTAGCTCCTACCCTCACAAATCATGGGGCAATCTGTTAACACAAAAAAATGTCCACATAGCTCTCTATGGTCAACAACATAATTATACATCATAATCCCATCATTATTCCCTCCATTTTTTACCTTCACGATTAAGTTCCCTCCAAATTGGTCTAAATAATCATTACTCCTTCCCTCATAAATATAGGGAAGATGAGAATTTATTGCAACAAAACCCATTTTAGAAAACAGGACCGCAGAGCAATAACATATATACAGTTAAATCACAAACAAGATGCAAAACACATTAAAACATTACATAGAGACACATATATAACGTGGTTCACCCAAACGATGGGCTACGTCCACAAAGAAATTGCTAGTTCTTTTATTATAGTCCAGAAAGGTGAAGGGATACATCCTGCAGCAAAACCGCTGCACTTCCTCTTCACGCTCTCATAGTCTCTCTTCCAATACAAAATAATACAATACACAGCCGCGTTACAATGCTTTCTTTTATAGTGGAAATACCATGGGAAAATACTACGGTTAACCCAATACCATGGGTCCGCAAAACTATTGGCCAACACACATCCCAAGGCAGGGGGAATGAGTGTACAATACACCAGGGGTATAAACACAGCTGAATAATATCTCTGGATCTGGAAGATTAGGCTCCACAACCAACAATCTCCCACTTGGAGACTGATCACAGCAACTCCACCGCTATGGGGCAATCCGTTAACACAAAAAAATGTCCACATAGCTCTCTATGGTCAACACCATAATTATACATCATAATCCCATCATTATTCCCTCCATTTTTTACCTTCACAATTAAATTCCCTCCAAATTGGTCTAAATAATCATTATTCCTTCCCTCATAAATATAGGGAAGATGGGAATTTATTGCAACAAAACCCCATCATCTCAAAAAATGACAAAAACCCCTAAAATTAGAATGGGTAAAAAACCATGGACTAATACCATACACTACATAAAACCATGGGAAACAAAATTTTGGATCATCCTATAAATACATTGTGAAGGTATCCCCACAAACAGTTTTAGTCACTTTTACTTTTAGTCACTATTTTCACCTTTTAGCCACATATTTCCACATTATATTGTATGTTGAGTTTACCCCATAAAATCCTTGATTCCATTCCCATTGACAACCCTAGTTGAAGAAAATTGGAGAATCGGATCCTAGAATCCATTGGACCAAATCCTCAAACGACTGTAGTGGCCCATTTACAAAGGTATGTTGCATTTGTTTTGTTAATTAAAAAATCTAAAAAATATAGTTTGTATATTTTTTTTAAGTAACTTAAGGTTGAATGCTTTCTCTTTCACCATTAACTCTACCTCTAGATCCCTTTCATCTAAGGTTGGTTCTTTTGCAAGTAGCTAGAGAGATATCTCCACTACAATACCATCATAAACATTAAACTCTTCCAATTATCCAAGATCTTAATTATGACCAACACATCATTGTTATGTGAATGCATTACTTTATTTAATTTAATTTAATGATGTCTCTTCTAACTTGTGCTTTCAATGTACTTTCCAAAACATTCACCATAAAGATAATGAGACAATAAAAATGCAAGCACAAACACACAACATTTGATGAAAACAGATAACAAATAACATATTTGGATTCCTTGTGAAAAACTTGAAATTTGAGTATAAACTTGATACCTTTATGTTCTGAAAGTTAGGACCTCCCTATGGCACATAGAACAAGAAAACATCTGACAACTACCTTCTGACTTGTTGCTCATATGGAGAAAAAAACTACAAAATAGATTCCATGCCAAATTTCGTGAAATTTGAGTATAGACTCGACACCTTTTTTTAGCAAGAATGACAGACCTTCTCTTAGCCTCAAGATGTGGATCGTTCCCCAAAACAAGAACTATGCCTCGATTTTTGTGTTTAGTACAGACCCCCTATACCTGCCTCAAAATTCATGCTATTGGCCTCCTACCTGCATGGCTTGCTCTGTAGTATATCTCAGGCTTGTTGTTGGGTTGACCCCCCCTTATATGTTGGGTGGAAAGTGGGAAGGGCTTAACTCCTTACTACCAAATTCGTGGGTACCAAGTCAACATTGTTAGCATCCCACTAAAGTTGGAAAAAGTTTTGGAGACGTTCTGCTACAGTTGGCGGTGAGTTGTCACCAACTAAATATGGCAAAGGTTTATATAACTAAAGGAGGAGTTGGCGGATACCAAATTTGGAGGTTTCATTATATTTCGTGGAGTTTTCTAAGTCTGGCCACTTGCGCACATATCAAGGAGGCCATATGGATGCGCCACGTTCACCCCATGTGATTGGTCCATGCCATCCAAGTGCCATGTTATCCTACCATGTCACGCTACCATGTTATCCTACCACATCATCTTCCATGTCAATAGTGCCACATCTTTTTCCACGTCATATGCCATGTCATTAGTGCCACATCGTGACATCACCCTTCCATGTCAGCAGTGCACATCATCCTGCCATATCATCTGCCACATCAACCTACCACATGTCAATTTTTATTCATCCATTTGGGCCCTCAAAAAGGCCAAATTTGGGTGACACGTGGAACCCTCCAATGTTTGCATGTGTTACCTACAGATGTCATCACATGTAAAGAGGTGACACGTGACACCCCTTTGCAACGTTTTTTTTTCCGTGTTTCTCAAAAACTTCAGAACGAGATATCTTTCTCATCCAATGTCCATTTGAGGCGATTCTTGAATCAGAGGAGAGATATCACTGAGCTTTGCGCAATAGTGCTATTATTTTTAAAATAGAGCACTTTGATTATTGATCATTCCTGGATCCTCCTGGATCAACCTCTTGGCATATGATCGAGGTTTGGGTGATCTTTCTACGCACACACTGAATAGCGCCTAGAGGAAGGGGATGCTCGAGCGATTGTTGAGCATAGAAGGGGTACCTTCTTGGTGTTGTGTGGGGTGGGTAATGTGGTCTCCAAGCCGTCTGAGTCTTATTGAGGTGCATGTGTCTCTATGGTGAGTTCACTGGCTTAACATCCCCCCTCACCTACCTTGGCATCCTGATAGGCCTAACTGTGGGATGGTTTGACTATGAACTTGTGCCTATTCAACTGTGAGTGATCCTTGAATAGTTCCCTTCCTTGTGGGAATCATGCCTAGTGCAGTTGTGACCTCTTAGCATAAATAATATATACTAGACAAAGTACCTATGGTTGGGTGGAACGTTTCTCTTAAACAGTTAGTTGCTTAGGAATATTACAATAAAGAAAATAATCTACAGTATTTCCCATTGTTTTTTATTTGAAGTTCATTATATGAATGTTGAATGCAATGCTCACGCTGCGTCCTACAATTAGCGGTTGAGAATATGATTTTTTCATAATTAATTGTGATTGTAAATCGTTAGGTAACTAATGTGTCATTTAATGATTGCTTGTACCTAGATGAATGCCTCTGCATAAGAGCCCTATTATGCATACAATTCTAACTTTTCAAGGGTTTGGTGCCTTGTCTTACAATGTCGAGAGTAATCAGATTAGCCAAAGAATTAATGCATGCGTGGTGATCCGCGCAACAATTAGGGTCATCATGCATGGTGGTTTACATGCACAAGTCAAAAGTCGTCATACACATTGGTTCATGTAGCGGTTGATGCGCAATGGTTAAAAGTCATCGCGCACGTTGGTTCACATGCAACGGTTAAAATCATGAGCGGCGGATCACGTGGCAATCAAAAGTTAAATTGATGCACACATAATTTGCGCAAGGGTAAAATTAGCGCATGGAGAAAATTATGGCACACACACTACATCACCGAGGAATAAAATGTATGGCGCAATTGTTACAAAGAATTAAACCATTAATAGAGACATAGACTGGTTGCATATGTTGTGAACAAAAACAATACCACCCCATGGTCTCGATGGGTTAGTGATACCACCAGGGATGTGACAGTTGTCTCTGAGATTATAGGATACTTGGTTATAAAACAATAATCAAGATAATACTAAAGATGATGATTACTCTAGCTAAAGTTGTGCTCACACAACCTGTTTTTAACAAACAACCATGTATATGCTAAAAATGGTAGGGGATAGGGGAGAACTTTTCTTAACTCTTATTTTACAATTAATTTTTTATTCGCTTGAGTGTTCTTAAACTTAGCAATAATGTTTTTGTAGAACCTTATTGCAACAAATCTCAACTCAAAGGAATTTTTAGCTTTTCTAATCTATTTTAGAGGTTATTTCTAGGTCCTATGTTAAATGCTTTTCCAAAAGTGAAACAACATAAGAGATTTTTCCTTTATAATGATTATAAACATAACAAGGTGATCCACATTTAAATGATAACTCTAAATCTAGCCTAGCTTTTAACCTTCTTTCCTTGACTTTCTAACCATATGTTACACCTTCTTTCCTTGACTTTCTAGCCACATTAACCTTCTTTCCCAAAACAATTATATATAACGTGGTTAAAAGAAGATTAATAATAATAATAAATTTATAAATAAAAAAGTTGTTTTTATGTCATTTTAAAAATAAAAATAATGATGCTTTGAATTTATTGCTATATTGAAACAGTTTTGTATATATATTCTTATTTTTCAAATTAAAATTAATAATAAAATATCATTTCTTATTATTATATATCTTATTACTTTTATTTAATTTGAAAAATAAGAATATATATAAAATTTGGAAGATTGATAAAATTAGTGAAGAGTTTTATGTTCTTGTGTAATTATATTAAACGACGAGCAAGGGAAGTTTGTATTAATTCAAAACGTAAAAAATTAAATGATTACGTAGAAAATTTTGTTATTATAGGAAGTACAAAAAGGTAAATGGAAGATATTATGAAATAATAAAATGATTTTGAAATTTGTGGAGTAAATGATAACTAAAAATAAAATTATATAGGAAGATAATATGAAGGATGGCCGCGATGGTTTTTAATGTTTATTAAAATTTTGTTTATGTGAGAAGTTATTTGTTTTTTTAGAATTTTATTTTTGTTTTATTTTTTTAAAATATTTTTTAATTATCATAATTAATATGGGTTAAAATATTAATAAAGTTATTATTGTAACAAAAATATTAGGTTTTAATATGAGCGTGTGTATGACATTGTAATGTCCTCTTTTGTTTAGGCATTGAGGATCGACCCGTTCACCTATGTGATTCATGTAGGTTCGAGCGGGTACTGACAGTCAAGGAATCAGCAGAAGACTGATGCCATGTACAGAAGATCTAGGGCATCAATATTATATCACCATTGGGTTGAAGAGGGCCACCAGAGCCAAAGGCCACCTGCATGCATGACATCTGGGCATTATTTAATGAAGCATGCACCCGATTAAGTCTCCACGCGCATGCATGCAATTCAACTGCAAATTAGAAGTTAAAGTAACCTAATTAGGTCAAAAGTTAGGGTTTTCGCAGTTGAAAATTATAAAAGAAAGATAAAATGAATGGAGAAGAGACTTATGTGATTATTGATTTCTGGAGTCGAATTGGAGAGCTCGGTGAGCTAAGTTGGGGTTGAGTGCGTGCTCAGCTAACTGGTGTATTTCGGCAGCGAAATCTATCTTCCCTAGTTCATCATTAGGTTGGATCATCCAGGTTCAACACTAGTTCATCATCAGGTTACATTCAACAGTTATTTCAGGAGGTTGATTATTCATCCATCCGGAGAGTTCCACCATCATACCGTGGTACCGTGGTCAGAGACAAAGCAATTCGTTTTCTTATCTACAGGGGTCAGAACTTCTGCATGCTACTTCTATTAATCTCAGAGAACCTTCATTACCCTTCCCTTGGAAGAAGGCTCGTTCAACTTGAGTATCAAGCAAGTTATCAGCAGTCCCCCTTTGTAGAAGACGTTATTTTGCATGAGCGAATTGATTTGAGGAGGACATTCACGTTTTGGGCTATTGAGCCATCATTTCTTCTGCTTGCTGCTTCCATCACTGTCAGAGGGGTACTTTAACCCTATTGCACCTCATCCGGGCCTTCAACGACGGCTTATTTATTATTCCAGAGCATCTACAGCTTGAGAGGAGGGCGCATTCACCTGTGGAGGACGATTTGTTTTATCTTCCTATTCCTCTGTCAAAATCCTTGCATGCGGGGACCATCCTCTTCACCATCAGCTGATCTATATACTGGTATGTACATGTATTGACTTCTCCTATTTTATAGCACCTCAGTATTTTCTAGGGCACAGATCTGCATGCAAATATTGGGGTTTGCTTTTCTATTTTATCAAGGCATAAGTCTATTAGCCATCTACAGTACACACGTAAAAAGAAAAATACTTGTTTGGGATATTACAGTAGTATCAAAGCTATTTTCCTTGCTAGCTGTGGGCATGCAAAAATTATAAATGAATTCAGGAGACCCATACAACATTACTCATAGGAGATAGAGAAGAGGAGTTAGAGGACATAGATTTGGGGAACAAAGAGTATCAGTTTGAAAAAGGCAAAGAAACAATGGCTGATGATGATAAAACAACTTTCAATAGTCTCATATCAGCCATAAAAGAACTCACTAATGGGCAAAAAGAAATGATGAGTACCTTCAGGAAAATGACTGAGAAGAATGGTCCCACCCCACACAGTCCCTTATTTTCCAATAGTGATAGGGTATCCACCAGCAGTAGTAGGGATCACTTACATACCAACATACTTCCAGCTCAACCCCATGATTGAGATAGATGCCATTAAATTGGCTACCTTACATTTGGACGGAGAAGCACCTGAGTGGTGGTGTCACGGGTTAGTGACACTGGGTCACAACACCATCACCTCATACCCATATTTTACACAAAGGCTCATTGAGCGGTTTGATCGGAAGTATTCGGAGGTACAATTTAGGGAGCTGGCACAACTCAAGCAGATAGGTAGTCCAGATGCATTTATTTCTGAGTTTCAGAGGATAGCAGTCATGGTAATAGATATGTCAAAGAGCAAGTTGATTATGTTGTTCACTAAGGTTCTCACTGAACCCTTACGGGGATGGGTCAAATCTTATAGGCCCACCACCCTAGCAGATGCCATCAGACGGGCTAGAGATTTGCAGGATGCAGTGCCAAAAAATAGGTTTCCTCCCAGGACCAATTTTCCTATTAAATATAAAGAAAGGAAACCCTTCCAGAAAGAATGGCCCAAGAAAGAATGGATGGACAATGATACCCGATAAGACCTTAGAAGAAAAAAATTATGTTTCACTTGCCAGGAACCATGGATACTAGGTCACAGATGTTAAGGAAAAGGAAAGGCCTACTAGATAGAGGCTTATTTCGACAGTGAGGAGGATGAGGATTACGAGGATCAGGAGCAGGGAGAGACAACAGAGACAGGCGCTAAGGGACAGGTCTTAGGAGGTACCATTGCTACCATGATAGGGGTTCCTAGATTCCACACTCTTCGGATTAGAGGTACCGTATAGGGCCACTGAGCGGGAGTACTGATAGATGGTGGGGAATCCCACAACTTTATTGATGCTGCATGGGTTAAAAGAGAGACATTCAGACTGAGAGCTTTGATGGGTTTTCGGTAGCAGCAACAGGTCACACCATGGAGTGTCGTTAGAGGATTCCTAAATTAAAAGTAACACTTGGGAATTATACAGTGATAGAGACATTCTACGTGGTAGATGTACGTGACATGAATGTGGTACTAGGAGTTCAGTGGTTGTATTCCATAGGGAAGTATTCCACAAATTACTCGACCATGGAGATGGAGTTTACAGGAGAAGAAGGACAGAAGGTAGCCTTTGAGAAGGATGAATACCTATCCTCCCACATCAGTGACATCACACAGGATGGAGGCAGTACTCCGGCAGGGAGATATTGAGTGGGTTTCAAAGTGTATGGTTACCTTCAGGAAACCACTAGATGAGGCCACACAACATCCAACAGATATAGAGGCCTTACTGCAGAAGCACAAGGAAGCATTCAGAGACCTTCCACTAGGTCGACCTCTAGATAGGGGATTTGAGCACATTATTGAGTTAGAGGAGGGGACCCAAGCAGTTATCACCACTCCTTATAGACATCCCAAGAGGTATAAATATGAGATAGAGAGTACCATCAAGGAACTACTCAAGTTGGGGTACATCAAACTTAGCTCCAGTCCCTTTGCATCTTTAGTAGTGCTAGTGAAGAAAAAATATGGAAACTTACACATGTGCATTGATTACAGGGCACTCAATAAGAAGACCATAAAGAACAGGTATCCCATCCCTAGGATTGATGAGTTGATGGATGAAATACAGGGGGAAAATTACTTTTCCAAAATTGATCTCCGCTCAGGGTACCATTAGATTCAGGTCAGGGAACAGGATGTTCCAAAGACCGTTTTCCGTTGCCACTACGGACATTATGAGTTTCTAGTGATGCCATTTGGGCTCACTATTGCACCAGCTACTTTCCAGTCATGCATAAACCATATCTTTAGGACGCAGTTGCATAAATATATTTTGGTATTCTTCGACGACATATTGATATACATTCTAACTTGGGAAGAACATTTGAGACATCTTGATGAAGTACTTGGTATTCTACAGGAGCAGTCACTATATGCCAAAATGTACAAGTGTGAGTTCGACATGAAGGATATGTTGTACTTAGGACATGTGATAGGGGCCAACGGGGTCCAGGTGCACTTAGAGAAGATTCGGGCAATTTTGGATTAGCCTACACCTAAAAATGTGACAGAACTGAGGGGATTTTTGGGCCTTTGCACCTAATACAGGAGGTATGTCAGTGGATTCTCACAGATGACCGCACCCCTCGCAGATCTTACCTAGAAGGGGGCATTCAGTTGGTCAGAGGCTGCACAACAAACATTCGAGAACATGAAGAAGGTAATGAGTTCATGCCTAGTATTAGCTTCACCAGACTTTTCTCAATCCTTTGTGTTAGAATGTGATGCTTCAGGAGAGGGAATTGGGGTAGTTTTGTTGTAGAACAACCACCCCATTGCATTTTAGAGTAGGAAGCTCAAAGACTATGAGCGCCACTATTTGATATATGACAAATAGATGTTAGCCATCCTCCATGCGCTAACCAAGTTCAGGCAGTACTTAGTGGGTGCCAAGTGTTATCTCTAAGGTTGTTTGACCTTTTTACCTTAAGATCTTTTGATTGTGATGTGTTTTTATTTTTAAATTTTTGCTTTGTTTTACGCCTTATGTTTGATTGAACGACATTATGGTTTTATTTTAGTCTTTTGAATCATCAAAATCTTCACTCATTTAAAGTCATGAACCTATGTATGTGCAAGAGATTTTATATTATATATTAGATTGTTAAAACTGGCAGCATTATCCAAACTGGCATCATTTCACGAACTGACAGCATTTCACTTACTGGCAGCAGAGTTTCAAAGGGTATTTCATTAAAAAGTTTGTTATTTATAAGCACCATGGAATATAAAGGGGTAATGAACTATGGTTATATTCATGTTATTCGATACATTGGTATAAACATGCTTTAAAAACACCCCTCTCCACAAAATTATGGATTTTATCGTGTCATTTATGGGATTGTACACCTGTTCTCATTTTGAAATTAAAGCACTACATGCAATGAATATTAGTACTGATCGTGGCAGAGTCGACATAATTCATCCTTTTCCCTAAAAATCTGTGTCATTATTTTGCCTAATACTCTGGTTAACTGGAGAAGGACATTCAGAGAGCCGTTTGTATACTGTCAATGTGCATTGTTCACGAACAACAAAATTAGGGTTTGAAGCAGCTAGGGTTTGTTTTCAAACTCTGAAATATTATATGTTAAAAGGGCTGGATTACATCATATATGTTTCCCTGCATCTCAAAGCAAGCGGTTGCAGTAAAAATTCCCTGTTAAAAGAGTATAGTGTGAACGGTTTTAAAAATGTCGAAGACAGCAGAGGAAGAAGATCCAGAGGTTATGGTAAGAAGAAAGCCAAGAGGTTTAATTTGCAGGTTGGAGCCAAACAATACAGAGTGGATAATGAAATTTCCCAGGTCAGCTAAATTAATGAAGAAGGCCGGATGGTTTAACTTCTGTGAGAAATTACAAGGTTACCACTCACAGGTAACCATGTCATTTATTAAAAACTATAGAGATGAAAAGGTTCAGCTTGAAAGCTTAATAGTTAGGGTGAACGAGGATTCTATTGCTGAGGCAATAGATGTTTCTCCATAGGGGGAGAAATGGTTTAAACAATAGGATTTCCAAGGAGATTTCAGTGAATTTTTGATGCCAGGATTTGAGAAGCTAGATTGGAAAAACGGTATCCATGTTAGCAAAATGAAGCCAAGCTGAAAGATTCCTTTAGAGATAATACAAAATTATATCACATGCGATGGCAGGTATGACAGAGTGCTTAAATTCCATTTAAAGTTGCTGATGCACATTAATGGAAGTATATAGGTAAATCTCCCATTTTATTTATTAAAAAGCCTTCAAAAGATGATTTCCAGGGTTCAGGGCCATCCCGAGCATACTGCTCGATCTGTCTATCATCAAGGCTTGATTAAGCTATTGATTTTATCTCAGTTGCAAAAGGAGGGAAGAACACGGGAAGCTCTATTAACAGAGCTAGGGTTTAAAGACAACCCTAAAGAGAAAGGAAAACGAATGATGGAAGATTCAGACCAGCAAACAACAAGTCCCAAAAAACCAGATCAAATTGTTGAAAAAGAAGGAAAGAATACTACAAAGACACCCATCCAGGAAGGTTTGTGTCTTGAAGCTTCATGCACAAATGAAAACCCTGAAAAACTGAGTGTTATGCTGAAAAATATAGCCTCAAAAAGTGAAATTCGTAATCAGTTATTGAAGATAGAGAACACGGATATGAAGCCAAGAACCAGGTTAAGAAAGAAGCTGCAGACGGAGAAAATATCAGCACATGAAGATGCCATGGAAGTTGTAATGATAGATGATACTCTTAGTGAAGAAACTGTACATACATCAAAGGATCAGTATTGTGCAGATATTGAAAGGTTTATTGATATTCAAGGTGTTGCAGGGTCTATACCTGAAGCCTTTTGCACAAACAAGGAGGTTAATTCAGATGATGGTTCATCATCAAGGACTCTACAGGAAGAAGAAGTCCATATAAGAGAAGAAGACTTGGAAATATCTGCATAACTAAACCAAGTTAGGAAGTCTTTGCAGACATACAAAGAACAAACCAGGTATCTGCAAAACATTAATGAAAAGTTGATGATAGCCAACAAGAGACTTCGTGAAGATCTGGAGGATAAGGAGACACAATATCAAAAGTTGCTGATAATATCTAAAGATATTATAAGGGAAAAACGAGCTATTCAGAAGCATCTTGAACTCATCAAAGCTCAGAATAAGGAGGACAACAAAGACGCTAAATTCGCTAGATTGCAAAAGCATTCCCAGGATTTGAGTGATTTAGCTATATTAGCAAAGGCTTCCAGAAGCCTTTAGAAGTTGAATTGTAGTTTTCTTTTGAAGTAATGTTGTTTATTTGACAGATGTATTTTCTATATTACACTTGTACTTGAATACTGTTTAAAAGGGATTGACTTCCCTATTTTTGAGAAGGTTCGATCCATAGATATAGGATCTTAAAGTTAGCTTAAAGAAAAAAATATTTTGTAATTAAGGGGAGTCTCTAGATGAGATAGGGGTTGGCATTTGGAGTTATGAAGATCCAGTTTTGATAGCTTTCTGTATGATATGAAATGCTCTACAACTTCAATACAGGTTCTACCTTGATATGAGCATGATTATGATTTGTCTGTGTGTCTTATGAATTGTGTTTTTTATGATTTATCTTGTATATGGTCCATTGAATCCCATTGCAAAGATTCTTGTGTTGAAATATAATTACCTTTTAAACTTTTAAAAAATAGAGACAGTCTCATTTCATAATTTCATGATCGTAGTTCCTTTAATATTGGATTTTGTATCCTGTTTCATATTATACAGTTCCTTAATGATTTTGTGATTTTCTTATAGCTTTGATGACATACCAGCCCAGTTTTCATTTTGACTTCATTGATTTATATGTTTGAAAAAGATTTCCTTAAGCTTGAACCCTTGTAGTCTAGGTTCAACTTTAGGGATAACATCCCCTGGCGCCGTTGCCGGGGACGGACAAAGGAAATGATATCTTCCGTGGGTAATCGACATTTTCATGAAACTAATTTTGCAGGGTGAACAAAATCAGTCAAATATGATACAAACTACATTCAATCACCTTTAAAAAGTTACAGTGGCTTCAAAAAAGATAGGAACTCGAGGAAATCCCTCATCCCTTTGAATCCAGGAGTCTCAGATCCTGAGCAGTTGTTAAAGGAGGCTAGGAGAAATTTAATTTCTACTTCATCAGAAAAATTTAAACAGCCGGTGGACTTGGAGATCCCTGAATATTCACCTATTCTAGTTCCTTCTTTTAACCCACATTCATAAACTTGGAAGAGAAGAGTTAGACCTGTTATCTACCCCTTCCCAAATTGACAATTTCCGTATCTTTACAAATCCTTTGCTGTCAGAGAAGGTTAAACTTGAAGCATTGCAAATAGGAGCTTATTCTTTATTTTCAACCCAAATTCCTTTGGTTAAGACCATCCTAGTGACTCAATCAAATCTTGGTAGTTTGTCTCCCTTATCACAACAGTCAAGCAGCCTTCAGTTTAATACAAATTTAAACATTTCCAACCCTAGAATGGCTCAACCTCAAAATCGAATGGCTGCTATGGTAGCAACAAGATATGCCCCACTTGTTTTACCCTAACCTCTCAATGCTCTCCCAGCAGGAGATTATCAAAAGTACCTTCCAAGGTTTAATGGCTAGGGAGATGCTACTGCGGAAGAACACTGGAATACATTCTGTAGTTATGCAGACAATCATAATTTTGAACATAAGGATGTTTGAATGAGGGTTTTTTTTCAAAGTTTAGATGGTGAGGTTAGAAAATGGTTTAGGGAATTAACACCAAACTCCATTGATGGCATAAATGCTTTAGAAGAAGCATTTATGAGATAGTGGGGGGACACTAAAGACTATTTGTATTACATGACAAAGTTTGGATCATTAAAGAGAAAAAAGGATGAAGCTGTGGGAGAGTTTTCCAAAAGATTCAACAAAATGTACAGTACGATTCCAGCTGAAATAAAACCTACTGAGACAGCAGCAAAGTTAAGTTATGAAAACTCATTTGATCATGAGTTTTCTTTGCTATCAAGAGAAAGAAAATCTGTGTCACTTAAAAACATGCAAAATGCAGCATTAGAAGTAGAGTCAAATATTTTGGCCTCAAATAAACTCAAAGAGGAAACAGAACACCAAATTGTTGACAAAAAGGGTAAAAAGAAATCATTACATCCAGCCATACAAGAAGACCATCATATAACAAAATGGATGAAATGAATAAAATCATAAAAAGTTTGTCTACTAAGATTGATAGGTTGGAAATGGGAAATAGAAATCAAAATAAACCCATACCTGAAGGTGAAAGAAATCAGAATCAGTTTAGAAAACCTTTTGCTCCTAGGTTCTTGCCAAGAGAAAGACGAAATAATGATATGCAGAGAGACAGACAAGAAAATGAAGAACAAAGGATTCAACCTCCTTTTCAAAATAATAATGTCAGAGATGATGAATCATATGAAATAGATGAAGGGGAGTTAGATGGTTTGGAAGAGGAAGAACATAATATTAATCAATGTGACGGTGATTCTTCCTCTCATTTTCTGACTAGATCTGATTATCAATATGCTACAGAAATAGATCATTATGAAGAAGATAATTTTCAGATGTCTATGCCTGAAGTCTGTCAAGAAATACCACAAAAATCATATGGTCTAAGATCAGGGGTAAAACATGCAGCACAAGCTAAAAAATTGGTGAAAGCTCTTCCTCTTAAACAAAATATGTCTGCAAATCAGAAACAAATTGTAAATGAAAGAAAAGATGAAGTTGTGAATCTTGAGGAGATTAATAAATCTGTAAGTGGTTTCAGTTTCGAGCATGAGCTTAATAAAGTGAAAATCCCTGTGCCTTTAACAGAGTTGATTAAGAGTAAAGTTTACACGGAAGCAACTTTTAAAACTTTTAGAAATGCAGTAAATTCTACTCCTATCACATCTGATGAGATCAATTTGCAAGATGAAAATCCTACTATTATTGTAGGGTCAAAAACTTTTGATCATCCTGATGATAATTCAGAATATCCTCCTCCTTTTTATATAACCTTTTCAATACATGATCAGCTGTTGCATAATTGTCTGCTAGATTCAGGAGCTTCACATAATCTCATGCCAAAATTAGTCATGGAAGCTTTAGGACTGAGTGTTACTAAACCATACCATGATTTGTATGCATTTGATTCTAGGGCAGTGAAATGTATTGGGGTAATCAAGAATCTGGTGGTGAATTTAACCCAGGTACCTATGAAGAGTGTATTGATGGATATAGTGGTAGCAGATATTTCTCCTAAATTTGGTATGTTATTGTCTAGATCCAGGGCAAAGAAAGTGGGAGGAAATCTGCAAATGGATCTTTCATATGCTACAATTCCAGTATTTGGAAGAGAATTCAGAAGACTTTACATAGAGGTACAGATGGCATATTTGGTAAGTGATAGTAGACACCCTAATAATCATTCGATCTATTCAATTGATGAAAATTTTGGTTCTTGTATATTGCAATTAAATGATGAAATTGAAAGGGTTTTACAAGTGCAAAAAGATATTCCAGTTCAGGTAAAGAAAGAGGAACCAGATGGATTGTGGCAGATGTATTTTGATGGTGCATCAAGTAAAGAGGGGGCAGGAGTAGGAGTATTATTGATTTCAGCTAGAGGTGAGGTTATTTCCCTTATGTACAAATTGGAATTTAAAACAACAAATAATACTGCTGAGTATGAGGCCTTGATTCTTGGGTTAAGAGCAGCAAAAGACTTGGGTATTAAAGAACTTGCTGTATTTGGCGACTCTGAATTAGTTATTCAGCAAGTAAAAAGGGTTTACCAAGTAAAGCAATATTTATTGAAAGTTTATAGGAATGAGGTCCAGGATCTAATTGAAAATTTCTTCATAGCCTTCAATATCACTTTTTTCCCAAGAGAATATGATGAGACAGTTGATTCCCTAGCCTTAACAGCAGCCTATTTCAAGGTTTCAAAGTTAACTCATCTGAAATACCCAATAGATGTAAGGTACAGACCTGTTGTCCTAGATAATATCAAACATTGGAAAGTTTTTAATGATGATCAAGAAATAAAAGAATTTTTGGAATTAGTAGGTGAATTCTCAGATGATACAGTTGATCATGAACAAGATTCAGAATGGGTAGAAAATGAACATTGCAGAAATAATTCAATTGCTGATCACAAAATTGTTGAGTTAAAAGGGAATTTCATTCCTAAGGGACTCGTTCCTTTAGAAAGATTGTTTTCAAAAGATGATACACTGATAAAACCCACTCTACAGACTACTGAGGACAATGTTATGGAGTATAATATTGGTTCTGAAAATCAGCCTAAGATGATAAAATTGTCAAAATTGTTGTCAGATGAAGAAAGAAGAAAATATGTTGGTTTGCTGAAAGAATATTGGGATATTTTTGCTTGGTCATATCATGATTTAAAAACATATGATACTAGCATAATTCAGCACAAAATTCCTCTAAAACCAAATACTAAGCCTTTTAAACAGAAGCTTAGAAGGCTTAACCCAACATTATTGCCAATAATTGAAAAAGAGGTAAAAAAACTACTAGATGCAAAAATTATTGTGCCTCTAAGATATTCATCTTGGGTTGCGAATTTGGTGCCTGTAAGTAAGAAGAATGGAGAGATAAGACTATGTGTAGACTTAACTTGAATAGATCTTGTCTCAAGGATAACTACTCATTACCAAAAATAGATCAGATTTTGCAGAGGGTTGTAGGTTCTCACAAAATTTCAATGATTGATGGATTTTCTGGTTATAACCAGATTGCAGTTCAGCCGGAGGACCAAGAAAAAACAACATTTAATAATCCACGGGGGACCTTTATGTATGTCAAAATTCCCTTTGGGTTCATGAATGCAGGTGCTACTTTTCAGAGGGATATGGATATAACTTTTGTGGGTGAAAATGAAAAGTTTGTAGTGATATACCAAGATGACATCACCGTCTTTTCTAAGTCTGATGAAGATCATCTTAAATATTTAAGACAAATTTTTATTAAATACAGAAAGTTTGGTTTATTACTAAACCCAAAAAAGTCTCATTTTGCTCTGACAGAAGGCAAATTGTTAGGGCATATTGTTTCTGCTGAAGGAATAAGGATAGATCCAGAGAGAGTCAAGGCTATCTTAAAAATCAGTATTCCTAGAAATAAAAAAGAAATTCAATCTTTTATTGGAAAAATCAATTTTTTAAGATGGTTTATTCCCAATTTTGCAGAAATAATAAAGCATATCACTCAGATGCTTAAGAAAGATAGGGAGGTTAAGTGGTCTAACCAGGATAAACAAGCATTTGAAGCCATTAAACAAGCATTAATAGAAGCCCCAGTATTGATGGCTCCTGATTATACAAAATATTTTGCAATCTTCTCATTTGCATTAGAAGACACTATCGCTACTGTATTATTACAAAAGAACTCAGATGATTTGGAACAACCAATTTCATTTTTCAGTAAAACATTAAGAGACTCAGAGCTGAAATATAATATAATGGAAAAGCAAGCATATGCCTTAGTTAAAGCTCTTAAATTTTTTAGAATATATGTTTTACATTCTAAGGTTTTGGCATATGTCCCAAATTCAGCAGTCAAGGAGATTTTAGCATAGCCTGAAAGTGAAGGAAAAAGAGGCAGATGGACAGCCAAGGTTATGGAGTATGACATAGAAATTAAACCAACAAAGCTGGTAAAAGGACAAGGATTAGCTAAACTTCTGACAGAATCAAATTGTCAGGTTTTGAATCTTCATGTGATGGTAGAACAATCAGAGAAGGTTATGGCAACTGAACACAGTAAGCCGTAGGTTTATAACATGTATGGTGAGTCTGATTGGTATAAAGATGTTGTATATTTCCTTTTGTATTTACAATTCCCTATCGAATTGAATAGAAATGAATGCAGATCATTAAAACTAAAAGAAACGAAGTATGTTTTAAAAGATCAGATTTTGTACTGGAAGGATACGGGAGAAATATTGTTGAAATGTTTGGAGAAATCCGAAGTTGATGCTGTTATTGCAGAATTGCATAGTGGAGTTTGTGGAGGGCACAAGTACTGGAAGGCAACTGCATTTAAAATCATGCGAGCAGGATATTATTGGCCTACCCTTTTCTCAGATTTGTATCATCAGGTTAGATCATGTGTGGAATGTCAAAAGTTTGCAGGTAAGCATAAGCTCCAGTCCTTACCTTTGAAACGTATTTCAGTGAATGATCCATTTCAACAGTGGGGTCTAGACTTCATTGGTGAAATTCATCCTCCCTCTAGTGGACATCATAAATGGATTCTAACTGCTATTGATTTTTTCACTAAATGGGTGGAAGCAGTTCCTACAAGGAGAGAAACTAAACAAGTCATAATTACTTTCCTTTAAGAAAACATTCTGGGTAGATTTGGATTCCCTGGGAAATTAGTTACTGATAATGCTCCTGCTTTTAAATAAAAAAAGATGGTGAATTTTTGTCAAGAAAATAATATCAGCTTAAAACAGTCCACACCATACTATCCACAGGGAAATGGATTAGCAGAATCTAGTAACAAAAATATTGTAAACAGTATCAAGAAAATGCTATTTGAAAAAAAAAGGAGTTGGGATACCAAACTAAAATTTGCTCTTTGGGCTGATAGAGTAACAATTAAAAAATCAATTGGGACATCCCCTTTCCAATTGGTATATGGAATTGATGCTGTTTTTCCTGTTCAATTAGTGACCCCAGTCATTAAGTATATGTAGGAAATAAAAGAAGAACCAGATGATATAAGAAGAAGAATGTTTCAGATAATTCAGTTGCAGCAGGAGAGGGAAGCTATCAAGGATACAACTGAGAGACATAGAAGAAGAATGAAGCAAAGCTTTGACAAGAAAGTTAAAAAAGAGATGTTTGGAGTGGGTGACCTCTTTCTCAGGTGGGATACATGAAATGAAGAAAAATGTAAGCATGGGAAGTTTGAAAATTTATGGATAGGGCCTTTTTAAGTGATAAAGATCCTTGGAAACAATACTTTTGTCTTACAAAATCTGAAAGGTGAAGAGATTGCAGGTCCAGTCAATGAACGTTTCTTAAAGCATTTTTACACATATTGAAAGACAAAGTGTTATTGTACATATTCACTGTATATATCATTTTTCCTTCAAATAAGACTCCAACCCAATAAGACAGAAATGACTTTAGCAGATTTCTGAAGGCACTAATCAACATGTTCTCAAAGTTTCACAGGAAAACTTTGTCCCCAGATGGAGCTAGATGTTATCTCTAAGGTTGTTTGACCTTTTTACCTTAATATCTTTTGATTGTGATGTGTTTTTATTTTTAAATTTTTGCTTTGTTTTACGCCTTATGTTTGATTGAACGCCATTATGGTTTTCTTTGAGTCTTTTGAATGATCAAAATCTTCGCTCATTTAAAGTCATGAACCTATGTATGTGCAAGAGATTTTATATTATATATTAGATTGTTAAAACTGGCAACATTATCCAAACTGGCAGCATTTCACTTACTGGCAGCAGAGTTTCAAAGGGTATTTCATTAAAAAGTTTGTTATTTATAAGTACCATGGAATATAAAGGGGTAATGAACTATGGTTATATTCATGTTATTCGGTACATTGGTATAAACATGCTTTAAAAGCACCCCTCTCCACAAAATTATGGATTTTATCATGTCATTTATGGGATTGTACACCTGTTCTCATTTTGAAATTAAAGCACTACATGCAATGAATATTAGTATTGATCATGGCAGAGTTGACATAATTCATCCTTTTCCCTAAAAATCTGTCTCATTATTTTGCCTAATACTCTGGTTAACTGGAGAAGGACATTCAGAGAGCCGTTTGTATATTGTCAATGTGCATTGTCCACGAACAACAAAATTAGGGTTTGAAGTAGCTAGGGTTTGCTTTCAAACTTTGAAATATTGTATGTTAAAAGGGCCGGATTACATCATATACGTTTCCCTACATTTCAAAGCAAGCGGTTGCAGTAAAAATTCCGTGTTAAAAGAGTATAGTGTGAAGGGTTTTAAAAATGTCGAAGACAACAGAGGAAGAAGATCCAGAGGTTAGGTAAAAAAGAAAGCCAGGAGGTTTAATTTGCAGGTTGGAGCCAAACAATACAGAGTGGATAATGAAATTTCCCAGGTCAGCTAAATTAATGAAGAAGGCCAGATGGTTTAACTTCCGTGAGAAATTACAAGGTTACCACTCACAGGTAACCATGTCATTTATTAAAAACTATAGAGATGAAAAAGTTCAGCTTGAAAGCTTAACAGTTAGGGTGAACGAGGATCCTATTGCTGAGGCAATAGATGTTCTCGCACAGGGGGAGAAATGGTTTAAACAACAGGATTTCCAAGGAGATTTCAGTGAATTTTTGATGCCAGGATTTGAGAAGCTAGATTGGAAAAACGTTATCCATGTTAGCAAAATGAAGCCAAGCTGGAAGATTCCTTTAGAGATGATACAAAATTATATCACATGCGATGGCAGGTATGACAGAGTGCTTAAATGCCATTTAAAGTTGCTGATGCACATTAATGGAAGTATACAGGTAAATCTCCCATTTTATTTATTAAAAAGCCTTCAAAAGATGATTTCCAGGGTTCAGGGCCATCCCGAGCATACTGCTCGATCTGTCTATCATCAAGGCTTGATTAAGCTATTGATTTTATCTCAGTTGCAAAAGGAGGAAAGAACATGGGAAGCTCTATTAACAGAGCTAGGGTTTAAAGACAACCATAAAGAGAAAGGAAAACGAATGATGGAAGATTCAGACCAACAAACAACGAGTCCCAAAAAACTAGTTCAAACTGTTGAAAAAGAAAGAAAGAATACTACAGAGAAACCCATCGAGGAAGGTTTGTGTCCTGAAGCTTCATGCACAAATGAAAACCCTGAAAAACTGAGTGTTATGCTGAAAAATATAGCCTCAAAAAGTGAAATTCGTAATCAGTTATTGAAGACAGAGAACAAGGATATGAAGCCAAGAACCAGGTTAAGAAAGAAGTTACAGACAGAGAAAAGATTAGCACATGAAGATGCCATGGAAGTTGTAATGATAAATGATGCTCTTAGTGAAGAAACTGTACATACATCAAAGGATCAATATTGTGCAGATATTGAAAGGTTTATTGATATTCAAGGGATTGCAGGGTCTATACCTGAAGCCTTTTGCACAAACAAGCAGGTTAATTCAGATGATGGTTCAACATCAAGGACTCTACAGGAAGAAGAAGTCCATATAAGAGAAGAAGACTTGGAAATATCTCTAGAACTAAACCAAGTTAAGAAGTCTTTGCAGAGATACAAAGAACAAACCATGTATCTGCAAAACATTAATGAAAAGTTGATGATAGCCAACAAGAGACTTCGCGAAGATCTGGAGGATAAGGAGACAAAATATCAAAAGTTGCTGATAATATCTAAAGATATTCTAAGGGAAAAATAAGCTATTCAGAAGCAGCTTGAACTCATCAAAGCTCAAAATAAGGAGGACAACAAAGACGCTGAATTCGCCAGATTGCAAAAGCGTTCCGAGGTTTTGAGTGATTTAGTTATATTAGCAGAGGCTTCTAGAAGCCTTTAGAAGTTGAATTGTAGTTTTCTTTTGAAGTAATGTTGTTTATTTGACAGATGTATTTTCTGTATTACACTTGTACTTGACTACTGTTTACAAGGGATTGACTTCGCTATTTTTGAGAAGGTTCGATCCATAGATATAGGATCTTATAGTTAGCTTAAAGAAAAAAATATTTTGTATTTAAGGGGAGTCTCTAGATGAGATAGGGGTTGGCATTTGGAGTTATGAAGATCCAGTTTTGATAGCTTTCTGTATGATATAAAATGCTCTACAACTTCAATACAGGTTCTACCTTGATATGAGCATGATTATGATTTGTCTGTGTGTCTTATGAATTGTGTTTTTTATGATTTATCTTGTATATGGTCCATTGAATCCCATTGCAAAGATTCTTGTGTTGAAATACAATTACCTTTTAAACTTTTAAAAAACAGAGACAGTCTCATTTCATAATTTCATGATCATAGTTCCTTTAATATTGGATTTTGTATCCTGTTTCATATTATACAGTTCCTTAATGATTTTGTGATTTTCTTATAGCTTTGATGACATACCTGTTGGGCACTGTTTTTGACCCTTTTTGCCTCTTATATAACCCTCATTTCCTTCATAAAACCTCCATTTTGACTAAGAGCTTTAAAGTCCATCTATAAACTATGGTTAAAAAGGTATTATGTCATTTACTTATTAATAAATTGAGTTTTGTAATTTTTTTAGGCATTTTAACTAGGATTTTTGCTTAGACTACGGGATGTACTAACTTCCCGCAATTCCTCCAAGGTTGAGTAATTACAGGACAGCTAGGAGGGAAACGGAAGATCAAGAATGGATCCTTAATGTCCACAGATGGACGAACATCTAACAGTCAGATGAAGTAGCATGTGCAGGTGGCGAGTCAAGCAGAGTCAAATGTGGCCACCCGTTCTGCATTTCACATAAAAGAAGGATCAAACGCTGATCTCGTGGAACCCCACGATCCTGAAGAAGATCTCGTAGCCTCTAGCATTAATTAGCAGCAGGATTATAGCAGTTTCAGTTTAGTTTAGAATTTGTATAAATCTATTTCAAAATATTGAAGTTGGGCATCACGATTTTTGAAGGAGAAACGCATTGTGTTTTCAATTTGTGGGATCTCTGTGTAAACGCTCTCGTTGGTGAATGATTATCAAACTTTAGTTCTGTAATTTCTTTCCTGTGCCTAGAGTAAAGCTTTGGAGGGCCCCCATTGTTGAGCTCTCGCACATTTTTCATTTGCCGGTGTAGAAATTAATGAATGCAGCGATTTCCCTTCTGTGCAAGCGTTGAATACATTGGTATGGTTTCTTTGTAGTTTCCAGTTCATAAATTGCAGCATAGGTTCAGTTCATCTCTTCATTGATTCTATTTGATGCTCTGTTTCTTCCCTTTACAGTTCAAATTATAAATTTCATTGTGCTGCATACCACCCACGATTTTGATAAACTCTGTTTTATTTAATGGTTAAGACTGAATGAGTTGAAGGCAAATCAGGATTTAATTCATTATATATTGCTGAGAATCCAAATGAGTAATGGTAAAGAACATTTACAGATTATGAAGAATGTCTTGTAAGAGAAATTAATTAGTGAAT
>LPNX010130467.1:5151-22884 GCA_001517045.1 Pseudotsuga menziesii
AAAAATAGGTCAGGCTGGTAGGAAGATGATGCATCAAAGGTCATGCTCATATTTAGTGTTTTGGCCACTTCTATCCATTTTATCCTTTTGTGTACCGACACATTGAGTGTCAGTACTCGGATGGATAAGTTCCATTTTACATGATAACAGATGCCCCCTAATGTGTGAGGTCAAAGGGAAGCGATGGCTAAAATACATTACAATCTTTAATCTTGGAGAACTCAGTTACCAAGGCAGTAGGGAGGTACCTGAAACAAATACATATCAAGGTCATATAAAAAATCATATTTGAGGATGCCATGTTCAATAAATTTGAACACTAGATCCTTTAGAATATTTGATTATATCATATGATACGGATAACAAGACCACACATATTACAAAGGTGGATCGAAGCCACAATATACAATGACAAGTCTTCAAAATCTAGAATCAATGTAGTTGAACATAACACAATCTTGCACAACTTACGTTATAGAGATTGAACCTAAGGTCTTCGTCCAAATCCAAAGGAGCCAGTACAATCCCTATCATGTGAATAAATGAACCGAAGTCGAACAAGGAAGGAATTCAATAGAATGTCAGTAAATGAGTGATGCTGACAACTGAAGCAAAGGAGTTCACCAATAAATGTAGTGAATCCTAAGGTACCATCATCACAACTCTTGGTCTTTGTCTTTAGGAGATGCTGATGAGAAACTGTGTTGTGAGGAGGAAGGAAATGAATCCTTCAATAGATAAGAAGAGTGACTAGGAAACTGGATGCGAGAAGGTAGACACAAGGAATTCTTAGAGAGGATAATGATGGGAATCAAGATAATCTTCATATGAAGGTACTGATCCTTGAACAATGAGCACAACACAAAGATGACCCAAGGAAAATTTTGACTTGCAAATATGACAACTAGAATTATCTATCATGTAGGAGACATGTTCAGATTCCCCATGTATAAATGACAATTGGAGGAGTAAAAACTCAGAGTAATAGTAGAGATAGAAGTGTAAACTGAAACACAAGTATTAGAAAGTTCAGAGTGCTTTGTTCAAGTATGACATGATGCCATTGTTTATAACCCAAAGAGATTAATTCTTCCTTATCTTTCCTGTTAAATTTTAACTAGTCCAAGAAAGTCAACTTGAGTCTCTCTTGATTTTTTACAAGCTTGAAGAGGGGAGATAATATTGCTTGATATTCATTGATTTGTGGATTTTATGAGCCTGAACTAGTACATTCTTGTTGGTGTTTTCATATTTTGAGAGTATGAAAACTTAGAAGAAGACTCTAGGGGGGTTCTTTTTCATACAATTTAGTCTCCCAAGGCCAAAAAAGTATAAAACAATCCATAGAAGAACTCTATTATTTTCCAGAGGACTAAGGTATACCTTTTTCGTACTTAGTCAGCAAGGTCTGAAAAAAGGGGTAAACTAATACGAGACCGACGTACCTTCAGAAGTGGTAGAAAGCTCGAGTTTAATGAGTGTGAAGGAAGACAATATCACTTGGAAATATCCATTTGATTACAAGAAATGGGGCTTATAATAGTAAACTCTATGCTTTGTTCTTTAGGTTTTGTGAGCATGACAAAGACATAAAGTACACTCGAATTTTTTTCATGTTTAGGTCCAGAGCACGAAAAAGAGAAAACTAAGCTCATACTAGGTGTTATTTTTCCGTAAGTTTAGTCCCTCATTTCTAGAAAAGAGATAAACATATGCCTGAAGACACTCTTCTCAATTCCGTAGAAAAGACAGTATTCCTTTCATGTAAATAATCTACATGGTTCGAGAAAGAGATAACTTACCACCAATGTATATGCTCGTCCACTTATTCTTAACGAGTCTGAACGAACATGTTTACTCAGAAGTCTAGTCTGTTTTGAGGAGTGAGACCAGGGCCTAAAGAAAAATCCATAAGTGCAGGGAGCCTTATAAACAGGGATAGCTCGTAAAAAGATGCAAAATGAGGCTCATTTTGTCATGAAAAACAACTAAGAAGGATCTCGCAAACTTAGCACAATTGCGGCATGGGTACCAGAAAGACAATAAAGTGTTCTAAACTAGGGTACTCGTGAGAAGGAGGACCTATCCATGGAGCAACAATAATGTATATGAGCTAAAAGTGGTTTGAAACCATAGTCCATGGATGAAAAAGTGATCCTAAGGTTTAATGATGGATAAGGTATAAGTGCAATGTCAACAATGATGGCCAAATCCTACCCTATATGTGACAGAAAACAACTTTTTAATGATCATGGACCTGCTGCAGTTAGAAAAAAACCATGGTATTAGTCTATACATTAAATATTAATTTTAAACTATAGACAATGGGTCAAAAATTTGAATAGTTCAAAAAACCAAAATAGACATACCATTTGGAAAATTACTAAACTTGGCAAGTTTTAGCTCCCCACTTCAGTTGATCACCGAGGACAAACCATTGGACCGAATCCAATTCTGCGAGCTGCAGGTTGGTTATATCCCCTTTCTTCTTCTCTCTATCCCTTCAATTTTTTATTTTAGTGCAAAAATTATGGTTTTGTGCATTCCCTAGGAAGCTAACACATCATATGTAGGTCTACTTTATAGAAGTCACGTATACACGTTTTATATGAGATTTTTTGCACTACAACTCACGTATGACCCACCCTGTGCTGAAAGCACAGTCGCGTATGTTGCACAACTTATGATTTTTTTTTAAAAAGGCCGAAATCAAAAGAATGTTATGGGTTCTAAAATTGAAAGTGGTCATTGGGTAGGTATTAAATGGTTTTGGAGTGGAGAGAAAAAGAACATGAGGATATGGATTAAGAGGCAATGCAGAATGCCCCGACTTTGCAAGGATTGCAACAATGTGGCTTGCTGAAATTATTCTGTACATCCAATATGAGGGCCAATTGTTGGGCTTAGAAATGGCCCCTTTTTTACCACCCTTATCCACCTCTTTTTGCCTCATCCTACTCTATTATGCATGCTAAACATATGTTTTTCCCTCACTTGGCCCCTCAAGTCATACATGTATGGTTAATCATTGTCTTATTCTATTAATGCTTAGGATTGTGGTAATCAGGGCTCTACATCTTAAATTATGCTAACATATGATGGTTTTATAGAGATATTTCGAGATATAGAGAATATAGGTGTAGCGGGCCGAACATGCCAAAGGAGGGATAGACATTCATTGCTAAAGCTGATCGCCATCCATTCCATCGTTGCCCAAAGAATGTTGTCCCAGTGTATTATTCCATGCGAGCTGTAAAAGGGTAGCTGCAATGGATTGTGATAGATTTGGAGGTAACAGTGCACTGCTGCTCAAAAGTAGTTGTAATCTACGAAATATCTTGTCAATCAATCAAGATCATTATTTATGGCTTGAATAACAGCTTTCCTATATATTCTGCTCTCTTCTTGCCACGACTGTAAGAACCTATTGTAATTAGGGCAGCCTGAAGATCAGAGATCTTCATGGCTGCCCAATAATAGTAGGAAGAGGTTATGATTGTAATTGCATAAATATGAGAAACCATTTTGAGCCAGGAGTTGAACTTTTAACCAAATTATTGTATCAGCTGTGAGTAAGGTTGCGTGTTCATCTGCCATTTTTTTTAATACAAGGAGTTTGATTCTTTAGATCTCAGTGTTTTAATGTGTGTTACTTCCAGCATCTCTATGTGAAGGTTGGGCCCGCCTTCCCATAGGGATTGCTGAGTTAATTAGGTATCATATTTATTATGTTGTGTGATTTTGTGAGAATTTCCTTTATTTATAGTAAGCTGCAACAGTTATTGATTTACAGGGTGTCATTTGAATAATCAGTAATTGCATCTCCTGTAAAACTGTAGTGGTGTGGTGTGTTAGTTGACTATTAGGTTAACTGTCTTTTATGCAACTGTGTGATAGCTGTGACAGCCTTGTTCATCCCTAGTTCTTTCAATTACTGGTTTCTTTAGATCTTTGCAGTTTGTTCCTTTGCATTTATAATTGCAAAATTTCATTCCTGTACTTTTAATTTCTAGAATAGCTGAATTCAATTCCTGTACTCTGGATTTCTAGAATAACTAAATCAGGATAGTTGGATGGATCTTTAGATGGTTTGGTAATCAGGGATTTTACTTTCTGCATAAGTAATCTAGATGTTATTTCCTGAATATTTCAATCCTAGATTAAGAATTGTAGGAGGTACTTGTGATTGCATTCTTGATAAAGTAGATTAGATTAAGTGGATTATGGGATGAGTGTGGCTGAACAGGACAGTAGGATCATTTACTTGCAGCATCAACTACTTAGTGTTTAAAGCATATATAGTGCATATTATCCTTGAAATAAGAGACTTCCCTGGGTTGAAAATTTATATTGGACACTCTGTATGTTAGCTTTAATTAACTTGCATATAGGGTGCCCAACATTTTGGCGCCGTTGCCGGGGAGGATAAGTATTAGACACTATTGTAGTTCCATCTAATAATTGTCTTTATTCAGTCTTCTTCAATTTTTTTTTCGTTTGCATGTTTTGGGTTGCATGAATACAAGAAGGGTATAGTGTGACCATCTTATAAATCCCAGAACCCCACAAAACACTAACGCTGCAGGTGTTCGAGGCCGTGGGCGAAGTCCAGCATTGGGGAGAAGAAAATTCATTGATGACTTGGTTGATAGAACCAATTCTTATACCGGGGCTCGCTATCAGGAAACACCCATCAGAAGAAGTCGTGCTACCCCTGGAGTGGTAGCGTCAGGCTCTACATTGGAGAAAACATGAGGAGTTGCAACACCCTCGAATACCCCTGCAGAGGAAGACATAGTTAGTACTGCAGAATCAACTAATTGAGATCTAATATATCACATTAACGAGAAGGTTGTGAATGAATAGGAGTGGACACAGTTCCATCAGAAATTCATCGATCAGTGGAAGAACGAAGAGGATAAAACATAAGAAAATATGAGTAACAGATGCGATCCCGAAGAGGAAGAGGCAATGGGAGAAAATCACCATCATGAGGGTAATTCCCTACTTGAAGGGATGGTCGCTACACTTCAGTTCCCGATTCAACAATCAAAGGGATAGCCCCCATGAAAAATATATCACCATCGGTGTTGCCTCGCTTTTATGGAAAAGCGACAAAGGATCCAGATGAATTTCTTTTCGAAATTGATATCCTCTGTCACAGCTATGACTACACTACCAATGTACAAAAGATGAAACTCTTCCCTACCACTCTGAAGGACAATGCATTACACTGGTTTATGAGCCTGGGAGGCAGAACTGTCACTAATTGGGACAGGATGAAACAGGTGTTCCTGGAGAAATATCAGGAGTATTGCAATACAAAGGATAAGAGAGAAGAACTGTTTAAAATGGTATAGAAGGATGATGAAAGTCTGGAATATTTTGTTGAAAGGCTTTTATATAATGTACAGAGAGCTGGACAGACTAATATGGGGTTAGATGTGCTCAAAATAATCCTACTTCGTGGGATTAGGGATGATTGCTTAGACATGTTAAACCTGTTAGGAAAGGGGGATATCTCCAAGGAGTCCTTTGAAAAGATCATGGAACTGTGCAAAAGGTAATCCAGGGGGTCTTCCAGGAATAACAGACAGGACAAACGAGACAAATTAGAACGTGATGTCTTCAACAGAACTCATAAGTCATCTGATGGAGGAGCCACCTATGCAGAGATAGGAAATCTCCTCAAAAATTTCAAAATAGAAATGATGAGCTCCATCTCCTCGAAATTAGATGTCCTGAGGGAAAAGAAGAAACAAGCAGTAGAGGATCTCACACTAGGTGTATTCTGCCCTAGATGTAGAAAGAACCATCCTCTAAAGGAGTGCTTGCTCGACAAGGTAGAAGAGTGTTAGTTGTGCGAGTTGAACCATGACACAAAAGAATGCCCGTCACTACCTCAAGTGAAGGATGTTCTGTAGGCATCAACTCTAGAGGTGGAACCAGCTTACTTTATTGCACAAAAAAAGCCCTGGCAGCCTCGAAATCAAGGTATGACTCCAGACTTGTTTCCATTTTCTATTAACATGAATAATTGGAATAATATGCAGCATATGAATACACAATTCCCTTCATCTTATTCTAATCCTCAATGGTACCCCTCTCAACCTTCAATGCAAAATTTTAAATCCTAGAACCCCTAGGCTCAGCCACCACAACCACCGAACCAACCAAATTCTTGGACTCCTGGATGGAGGAATTTCTATCCAGGGAACCAGTTTCCCCATAATCAACCCTCTCAACAACTTCCACATCAAACGTTTCATCAACAACCATACCCTCCTCAATATCCTCAGCCTTATCAGCAGTCACAACTGCAACTCCAGAATAATGCTGTCCCCAATATGCTGATACGACGTCAGCTACCTAGTCAACCTAACACTAACCCAAATAATAAAGCAGTCCATCAGTTTGAGACTGTCAACATGACTGCCTACTCCCTTACTCCTGTACCTTGCAATGATATCCGATTACAATCTAGAAAGGTAGTGGAGCCTTTGATCATTGAGGATGTTCCTTCCTTTGTGCATGAAGAAGGGATGAATCCATAGTATTTATCTAATGCAGTGACCCCCATCATTGAAGACGTTGAACGTCCTACTAATATGCCGGTTGAAACACAGAACGATGCATCTATCGACACATAGCCTACTCAGTTGATTAGGGAACCGCCATACCTTGAAAGATTAATGTTACCAAAGGTAGTGGGACAATCTCAGTTTAACCTCTTAGGAGAGTTAAAAAATATTTATGTTAAAATTCCCCTCCTTCAGGCCCTTCAAGACGTACCTATCTATGCCAGAACTGTTCGGGATCTATGTACAAGAATGCCAAGAAGGAAACCCAGGGATCCTCCCACTGTTCATGTCATAGGGAATTTATCTGCATTGATAATGGGAAAAATCCTCTTGGAAAAATACGACGACCCTGGGAATCCCACTTTCACTGTACAGATTGGGCATACACAGATACCCAAAGTACTGGTAGACCTAGGAGCATCAATTAATGTTATGATTATTGAGACTGTAAGAAAACTTGGGCTCACTAATCTCAGGACAACCCCCACCATTTTAGAACTGGCAGATAGATCCACTATTAAACCTAAAGAAATTTTGGATGATCTCGTCATCTCAATTGATTCTTGGGAGTACCCTGCTGACTTCTTGGTTTTACAACCTAAGTCGCAGCTAGGAGGACACCCATTGATCCTGGGAAGACCCTGGTTAGCTATAGCTGATGCTTGCATCAGCTGTTGATCTGGGTCTATGACCATATCAGATGGCACTGAGATAAAGAACCACACTCTCTATCCTCCAGCTCGATCGAGCTTAGAAGCTGAAAATACGTTATGGATGGAGCCAGAGGAAGAAGAGGGTGTTCAACCATTATTAACAATAGGGAAGGCTTTAACTTTTAAAGGTGAAACTGAAGATGAGGCCATTAATAATTTCATCAGTGAACCCACTTCTATCAATAAGAAAATTTATCATATCCTAAATACTACTCTAGGTGAAGAGAAATAAGAAAATCTCATAGAAGAGGCATTCGTCAGTGACACTCATATAGTTCTAGTATTGAAAAATTTGAAAAGTGTTCCTATCAAGGTAGAGTCTAGAAAAACCATGAATATTAATCCCAACCTTTCCCTAGATGAACAGAAGTTCCTGATCAGTCTCTTAAAAAAACATAAGGGGGAATTTGCCTGGGAGTACACAGACATGAGGGGTATCCCCTCTAATCTATGCACCCATCACATTTATATCAAAAGTGACTCTCGGCCTATGTGCCAGCCTCAATGACGAATGAACCCCAATCTTAGGGACATCGTGAAGGAAGAAATTCAGAAACTCTTGGAAGCAGGATTTATATATCCTATTTCAGACAGCGAGTGGGTGTCTCCGCTCGTAATAGTACCCAAGAAGAATGGTAAATGGAGAGTCTGTGTGGACTATAGAGAGCTGAACAAGGCAACACAGAAAGATCACTTTCCCCTGCCTTTCATCGATCAAGTTCTTGACACCTTATCTAGGAAGAAGTTCTTCTCCTTCTTGGATGGGTTTAGCGGGTACAATCAAATCCAGATTGCTCCTGAGGACCAGAATAAAACTACCTTCACCTATCCCTGGGGAACTTTTGCATATAGAGTGCTTCCCTTTGGTTTATGCAATGCACCAGCTACATTTCAAAGAGCTGTGATTGGCATATTTTCAGAATTAGTTAATGATAGTATGGAAATTTTTATGTATGATTTTACTCCTTATGGCAGGGATTTTGAAGAAGCATTGAAAAATTTGGAAAAGGTTTTAACTCACTGCGAACAGACCCAACTATATTTGAGCACTGAAAAGGGCCATATGATGATGAGTGAAGGAGTGGTGTTGGGGCATTTTATCTCTGTTGATGGCATCCAGGTGGACCCCTCTAAAATCAAGGTAATAAAAAATATACCTACTCCTGTAACTCAAAAAGAAGTGTGAAGTTTCTTGGGGCATGTTGGATATTACTGAAGATTTATAGAAAACTTTTCCAAACTTGCCTCTCCTTTGTTTTCACTATTAATGAAGGATGTGCAATTTATTTGGAATGAGGCATGCCAGACATCATTTGTTAAACTTAAGGAAAATTTGTCCACAGCTCCCATCCTAAGAGGGCCCAATTGGACCCTGCCTTTTTACATTTCTTCATATGCTTCTGATACTACCATTGGAGTAGTTTTAGGACAACAGGAAGGTCAAGCACCTTATGCAGTTTATTATATTAGTAAAAACTTAGCCCCTGCTAAACTTAATTATACTGTTATCGAGAAGGAGTTTTTAGCCATTGTTTACTCCATTAACAAATTTCGACACTATATCATTGGATATCCTACATTTGTGCACACTAACCACTTGACCATCAAATATATAATGAACAAACATGTTACCAATGCCAGGGTAACTAGGTGTCTATTACTATTACAGGAATTTGATATTACCATTATAGACAGACCTGGAAGAGAAAATGTTGTCGCTGATTTCCTATCTCATTTTACTAACAGTGATGATAATTTGCTTGTTGAGGACTCTTTTCCAGATGAACACTTATTTGCGGTTTTATCCCACTCCACTTGGTATGCAAATGTTGCTAACTACTTGGCTGCAAGAAAGCTTCCAGCACATTTGTCCAAAAGAGAAAAGAGGAAAATTATTCAACAAAAAGGTATTGTTGGATAGACGGTCATCTCTTCTACACAGGACCTGATCTTGAGATCAGAAGATGTGTAAGAGAAGATGAAATATTCCATATTTTGAAGGCCTGTCATGATGAGCCTTGTGGGGGGCATTTTGTAGATAGGAGGACATGACACAGAGCGCTGAGAATGGGCTACTATTGGCTGACCCTTTTTAGGGATGCAAAAAGATATGTCCAGTATTGTGATAGCTGCCAGAGGATGGGCCAACCCAATAGATTAGATCAATTGCCTCTTCAACCACAACTGGTAGTTGAACCATTTGATAGATGGGCCTTATATTTTGTTGGTCCTATCAGCCCTCATTCCAAGCAAAAAGCCTACATCTTGGTCTGTACCGACTACATGACGAAATAGGTAGAAGCTGTGGCTCTGGTGAAAGCCAATGACCAGGCTGTGATTGATTTCCTATATGGTGAAAAATTTACCCGTTTTGGGTACCCAAGGAAGTGGTTACCGATGGAGGACCTCAGTTTGTGTCGAATCAATTCGAAGCTCTGCTACGAAAGTACCATATTCAGCTCCGGATAGCTTCACCATACCATCCCTAAGCCAATGGCTAGGTGGAAAGCACTAACAAAGTTATTGAAGCCATCCTTACCAAGATGGTGAAGAGCCTTCATCGAGATTGGGCTGATAGACTTCTGGAAGCATTGTGGGCATATCGTACTACTTGGCGCAACACTACAGGTTTCTCTCCTTATGACTTGGTGTATGGGAAAAGTGTTGTCTTCCCGATTGAATTTGAAATTAAGACATTGAAGACAACTACGGAGGTGAACTTAGATGTAACTGAAGCTCAGAAGAGAAGATTGAATCAATTGAATGAACTTGATGAGAATCGTTTAGCTACTGTGGATCAGACAGTATTAATCCAGCAATAGAGATCCAATTGGCACGACCGATTCATCAAAAATAAAGTCTTCTGCGAGGGAGACTGTGCATTATTATATGATTCAAGATTCAAAAGGGACTTCAAGGGTAAATTACGCACAAGATGGTTGGGCCCATATCTGGTAGACAGAGTATTTGATAATGGTACAGTTTGCCTGGTAATCATTGATGAGAATCGTGCACCATTATTTGCTAATGGTCATAGGCTGCGACTATACCATAATCCCATTTCAAAGGACTCATTCACTTCAGAGATTGCAGCTGATCTGGACTACCAGTTATAACAAGGGCAGGAATCTTTCTCTGCCCCTGTCAATCCTTATTTAATCGCTGTAGATATTACATAATTTTTTTTTGTACATAAATAAATTGATATTTTTACTATTATTGTTATCTTTTTCTTTTGCACTTGCTCTGTTTAAAAAAAAAAAAATGTGCAGGGAAGTGCCCAAGGAGCGGTGGTCATCATCGGGCCTATTGACCAAGGTTGTCCTTCTGTACATTAGAGGAAATTTGGGGTCTAAAATGGGCTTATAAGAAAACGTTCCAAAATAAGTTTTTGTGAGTTGGAATTCAAGAACCAATAGAATTTCAATAAAATAAGTCAACCATAATGGTTGAATTGACATATTTGTCATTAAAAAAAACTACCTTTTTTTTCTTCGTATTTTTGACATATCTCATTGTGTTTTTACTCAAATTTTGATCGGGAGAGCTCGTTGGATGCATAATTTGATTTCACATCCAACGAGTACCCACACAGCATACTTTTGACGGACCCCGCTACCCCAAAAACAAGAAATACATGAAAAATGTGATGATGACATCATCATCACATTTTTTCAGGTATTTCTTGTTTTTGGGGTAGCGGGGTCCGTCAAAAGTATGCAGTGTGGATACTCGTTGGATGCAGAATCAAATTCTGCATCCAACGAGCTCTCTCGATCGAAATTTGAGTAAAAACACAGGGAGATATGTCAAAAATACGAACACAAAAAGTAGTTTTTTTCTTTCTTCCTCCAAAATTAATCAATATTATTTTTTTTATTTTAACTATTATTTTATTATTTTAACTATTATTTTATTATTTTCCTTAGGAGGCCCATTTTAGACCCCAAAATTCCTCTAATGACTTCCTACACCAGAAAAAAAAGTCCTTGAACAAATTTGTTGCAGCCACAACACATTCCTTTTTTCCCCTTTCGTGTAGCCACAACACCGTAAAACTTCTACCTTTACCCCCTTTCGCGCAGCTGCAACACCATAAATTTCTGACTTTACCCCATTTCATGCAGCTACAACACCATAAAACTTCTGCCTTTAACCCCTTTCGCACAGCTGCAACACCGTAAATTTCTACCTTTATCCCATTCCGCGCAGCTGCAACACCGTAAACTCCCACCCTTTACCCTGTTCTGTGTAGCTGCAACACCGTCAACTTCCGTCAGCTTAAAGCCATTTTTTGATTCCAGTAGCTACGACACCGTTTCACTTTTGTCCATTTTCACCTTTTCTAGCAGCTGCAACACCGTTTCACTTTTGTCCATTTTCACCTTTTCTGGCAGCTGCGACTTTGCCACAATTGGCTGATTTTTCTATAATCCAAGGTCGTGACTCTGCTAAACTGCTTGATTTCTCTATGGTCTATAGTTGTGACTCCTCCATTATTGGCAGAATTCTTTGCAACCGTGGTTAGTGATTCTTCCAGATTTGGCTCCGATTCCTGACTCCAACGATTTTGATTTATATTCCAACATTCATAATGTTTCCGACCAATTTGACATGATGGTTTTGGTTCACCGGAAAAAAAGGTCATTACATCATACCTGCAATAATAATTACACTTAAATGGCTACACTTCACACGCTCTACTATTTTCCAAAGGTCACCATCCATCACATATTTTCGTAGGTATGGGTTTGATTATCTACTTGATTAAGTATTAACTGGATCTGACAATATTAATCATACCTTCCTTTTTGTGCCCATTATTACACCTCCATATCGTTAACCATCCACTCGTACGACTTAATCACTATTTATGTTACCTAATGACCGCTACCTTTCCTAATTTGGGATAAATTCCAAACATTTCTATGCTCTGAAACTTTTCGAATTTACCCAACTCCACTCTTAGTTGTTCATGCATACTCTGTGCTTTAACCTCCATTGTCGGGATTTGTAATATGTTGGACTGTAACAAAATTCTGAAGGAAAACAAACATGGGTATCCTAGCTTGGCGTGAACCTCCAAACACGCGAGAACTCAGAAGAAATGCCGAGGTTTTTGCTATTTTTCAAGCTGCAAGCCTGAATGCCTGAATGCCTGAATGGGTTTCATTCTGAGACAACTCTACAATTCACCTTGAATATTATAGAAACCCACTCAAAGGTTTGGGGGTTACGTATTGAAGTCTCTGAAGCAATAGTGGTTAAGGTCACTGGCCTTCATCAGGTGGGCAGAGTCTGGTTTGGACGAAGAACCCCCAATCCTACAGCAGTAAAGGATTATCTAAGAGAATGGGAGCACATTCAATAGTCACAGAGGGGGATAGCATTACAGTCACTACCTCGGCCATGGGATAAAGTTGCAATTTTCCTCAAGAATTATATCACCTGTGAAGGTAGGTATCAAACAGTTTATTACTCTGAATTTCCTTTATTATCTCATCTCTGTCACAAGGCCTTGTTAAACATTCCATTTTATTTATTCAATGATTTACACCATAAGGGGGGGTTTGTCAGAACAACCAAGCATCCACACTCCTCCCTTACCCACCATGGCCTAATTAAATTAATAATTTTATGAGCCCTTGCTCAAAAAAACCAAACCTGGGAGCAATTTACAGGTCAAATTCAGGAACCCTCTCTTTTGCCCGGTGTTCCAATGGAAGAGGAAATAGAAGTACCTGTACTCATGGGGCCTGTTCAAAACTAAGAACAACCTACCAATCAATAGTTGGGGGGAAACGCAGAGCAACAATAGGTTCAGATTCCATCCAATTTAGTTAGGGGAGGGAATGAGACTGGATAGGAGGATCAGTCAGGATACCAAGCAGAACGATTGGAGGAGAATGCACAAGAAAACCGTGTAGAAAGATTAAATAATATGGTAGCTTTGATAGAAGAGGCTGAAACTAGAGCAGCATTAGATGTTGCGACAGTTGAAATCGAAGATGTTATAGCTATGATAACAGAATAAAACACAGAGGCGTTGACCATTGAATCTTCCCCTAAATGGGGAGGAACCCTGATTGAGGAAGAACAAGAAAATGTTGAAACAGAGGATATCCCTTCCACATCAGCCGCAAATCTAGAAATTCCAGCACCACGGAGAAAAAGGAGGAGATCAAAAGATGAAATATGGGCATCACCACCAATAAGACGAAAAAGAACCAGGTCACTTACATCATCAGAAGCAGCAGGGGAAAGATGGGCAACCCTAGAAGCACAAATCAAGTTCCCCATTCTGAGATCCAAAGAAAATGATTCCCCACAGGAACTGGCTGCAGAAGAACCTCAAATTGAAGGACTTCTATATGAAAATGGGCTATTAAAGGAGGAAGTACAATCACTCCGGAAGGAACTAGAAAATTGGAAGGAAGTGTGCAGGAAACAGAGTGAAAGGAAGCTGCACACATTGGTTGACGCTGCAGACCAATTAGAAGGATCAACTCCTGCTGAGGTTGGTGATGAGGAAGAAAGAGTGGTTTGTCTTGTGTGTGGAGAAATCTTTAACCAGTGAGGTTACAAGGTCATATTTCGTGCCTTTGTGACACAACAACCCATACCTACAACTGTGGAAGAACAGGGACAACCTGATTGGAAGGATGGTGAGGCTCCCCAGGAGAAACTCCAGCAAAAGGAAGTAGCATATGAACATGATGCTGATACACAAGAACCAACATATTTGAATATTCCTGTTGAAATTGCCACCCAAATTGGGATAGATGAACCAGAGGATGAGGTTATTCCTGATTTTGTTGAAGAAGTTTTCACTGTGACCCTTGAACCTTCTCAGGGCACAAAGCCAATAGGGATGGAACCCCAGCAATAGAATGATGATGAGGTTGAACAGGATGCTGATACACAAGAACTAGCATTCTTGAATATTCTTGTTCAAGTTGCCACCCAAATGGGGGAAGAAGAACCATGGATTGAAAATATTCTGGAATTTAATGAAGAAATTTGCACTATGACTTTTGAACCGTTTCATGACACAGAGATAATAGAAATGGAATCCCAACAACAGGAAGATGAGGAAGTAAACCAGGATGTTGCTAAACAAGAACCAACATCCCTGGAAATTTATGTGGAGACTCTTAGGATGCAACAAGAAGCCAACCCCGGAATGGATATCATTCCTGATTTGGATTTAGGAGAGGATGAACAAATGCAATCACATTCCTTGGGGGACACTGAAATCCTTGAGGAACAGTTCCATATTGAAAAAGACATGAAAGCAACTCTACAATCCCAACAGCATGAAGAAAGAGAAGGGCAGGGCTCTGTTACACAAGAACCAGCAGCCTTGCATCCCACTGTTGAAGTTGCAGCTGATAATCAAGGAGATAAGGAGATTAAAATTCAGGAGGAATTTGTCCCACAAGAACCAATATCCTCGCAATTAGCTACTGAAGTTGTGATAGGAAAACTCCAAAAAGAGGATGCTATTACACAAGAACCAACATCTCCAGAAGTTGTTTCAGGACTACCTATGGTTGAATTTGTTGTAGAAGAATTTCTAAGAAGGGATGCTGTTACATAAGAACCAACACCCTCTGAAGTGATCTCAGAAGTGCAGGATGTTCAATGTGGCACATCAGGTGATAAGTTATGGACTCAACTTCCTCAAAATTTTATCAATTTGGATTCTGATAAGGAAGAACATCCTGAAGAAGAAGAAATCCTGAAGCTTATAGAAGAACTCTCGATCTTGAGAATAGAAGTGAGGAAATGGGGGAGTCAGGTGGAGATATATCAAGAAGGGATGGTTTCCCTTGTTGAACATAGAAAGACCATCAGGGAACTAAAGGAAAAATGGGTAGAAGAACTCATGACCTAGAAACTCCATGGGGAAGAACTACAAAAGGAGCTAAGGGAGCTGAAAAAGTTCAAGTCCATGCAGGTGGAAAAAGACCAGTTGTATGCTCTTTCTTAGGAATTATTGGGTACCAGAGTACCATCCTCCTCTTACCCTGCATTTTTATTTGAGCAATTTATTTGGTTTAAACTAAGGGCTATGAAAGAAGGGAGATCATATGAAATAGAAACCTCGACGAAATTCCTGGAAACATTTATGGGAAGTGATTTTGAGGACCAAAATTTGCTATGTGAGATTTATTTGCATTAGATGGCTTGTCCTTTGGACCTCCATTCGAATCCTGTTCCTTTCTCAGGTGATCTTCAGCTGAGGGATTTTTCCTCCTTTGTGAGCAATTATGTTCAGTGGGAAAGGTCTTTCCAAACTTTCTCTCACAATGAGGCCCACTCTAATCTTTGGATATGAAGTGAACCTCAGAATCTTCGTCTTCTCCTTGCTCGACATCAGAGTCTACTCTCATGTCCCATCCAAACTCGGCATATAATGGAACTCCAGGAAAGGGTTATTTCTACTTGTACCAGCTAGAATTCCATGCACCAACGAACGACTTTGGAAGGTAGTCAGCACAGATGGTAGGTTGCCTCTCCAACCCTTAGAAATAGGGACCCTTACTGTTACAGGAATTTTGAACAAGCACTTTCCAGGATTGAGGGTTATGTTGGATGCATGAGGGAATGTGGGGTTAATTGGCTGGGACTAAAATTTAAATTTCCTCTCATCTGGTGGCCAACAAAACTGTATAGGGAAGATTTCTCATTAACTAGGAAAGAAGAGTAGAAGTGTTGGAGATATTGGGTTGTCCATAAGGGATTTGTAGAAGAAGAAGGAACATCTAAATTCCCATACAACTTTTCTTCTCTCCATGAACGAAGCATAATGCTAGATTCAGATTCAGAATAATGGAGGTTGTTGCACGAGGACATGCAACAGGACAGCTGGGGGGAGATGTTGGGCCCAGAAATGGCCCCTTTTTTACCACCCTTATCTAGCCCTTTTTGCCTCATCCTACTCTATTATGCATGCTAAACATATGTTTTTCCCTCACTTGGCCCCTCAAGTCATACATGTATGGTTAATCATTGTCTTATTTTATTAATGCTTAGGTTTGTGGTAATCAGGGCTCTACATCTTAAATTATGCTAACATATGATGGTTTTATAAAGATATTTCAAGATATAGAGAATACAAGTGTAGCAAGTTGAACATGCCAAAGGAGGTTTAAGCTGATCGCCATCCATTCCATCATTTCCCAAAGAACATGGTCCCAGTGTATTATATTTAAATGCATGTGTTTTAAATGCATCTGTTATATTTATTTTACAAAGTGTGTGTTAAGTGCCAGTATAATATATAATTCACATAAGCATCAGTAATTGTATTCTCATTTCTCAAAATGTGCTAAAATTAAATATATTCAAAGTTTCTTTCAAGTAATCTTACATGCAAAAAATGACATAGTAAAGTAGGGTATCACACCTGATAATCACCTTTGATTTGGGAAACCACGAGTTGAGATTCAAGTCTGACCTCTAGACATTTAATGCCACATAGTGTATCATCCCATAACAACTCAATAATTGCCTTGTACTCAGCCATGTTATTAGCAGTAGGACCTAAGAAAGTGCCACTAGAGGAAAATATTTGTCCTAAGCATGAATAGATAACCCAAGCAGCTGAAGCTAGGTTACAAGTATGGCGGAAACCACCATCCAAAAAATCTATAAACCACTCACCTGACATCTGTAACAATCAACATACTATATAATAAACACTAACCAACTAACTAAACTATTTTAGATAAAAATACATACAATAAAAATACAAGAATAAGCACCATGCTTAAGCGTATTAATTCTTCAGGAAGAGCCCATTTCTAGGCTTCGACAACTTATTTCCATCATAATTTGTTAACTCATAAGCTTCCTTTTTCAAAACTTTCGACACTACATAGGGACCTAACCACATAGAATTGAATTTTCTCACCTCTAGGGGAGCCTTGTCTTGATCCCAAAGCAAAACAAGTTCCCCTTCAGAGAAAAATATCAGCTTAACTACTTTGTCATATTGGTTGTTGACCCTATTTTTGTGAGCCTTGGTACTTCTAGTTTCATAGCACTACAACAAAACCCTATGATTAGTGTCTCTTTTAGCATCCACTATCACTTTTAGTGTATTTTTCATCATTTTTTGGTAAAAGTGGATGCTTTTACACGGGATGGCACTTTTAATGGTGTTATTAGCGTCCCTTTCTAAAATTTGACGCTATTCTAGACGCTATTTAGCATCCCAACTAGCGTCCAAAATAGTATCCCATATAACGCCCATAATCGCCTCCAAAAAAAGTCCAGAATAGCACCAAGATTAGCACCATATTGAGCCAGGGTTAGCACGAGGAATTGTGCCCTTCTTCCTACTTCTGCTCAACACCTCACAACAACATCCATATTGGGTTCATTTGGAGGTGTTCCTTCCCATCCTATTCTGTGTAGGCACCTGCTCAGCT
>LPNX010130467.1:35375-46165 GCA_001517045.1 Pseudotsuga menziesii
GTATTTTCAGTCTATATTTAGTCACTAGCACCATTGGGTCCACATGGGCTAATTGGGCCACATGTACCAGTTACTAGAGTGTGGCGAACACTATTTGAGGCTAAATTCCATTGACTACACTTGCATGCATCAATTTAGGTGCCTCCTAGACCAATACCTACAATTTAGGAACTACCAAGAGTTTCGGAACCAACCTCCTTTAGTTGAGTTCAGTTAGTGACTAGTTAAGCCTAGTTAGGAGTCACTTACATTTAGTTACATCTAGTTACATTTAGTTAGCACCAAACATTAATTAACAACATTTGGGAAGGCTCCTTTCCTCTCCTATCACATTGAGTTAGACTAGTTAACTGATTCTAATTGATCAAGGCACTGATTTAGACAACTGGAGCTAACTAGTTAGGCTCCGATAGTGATTTAGATATGTCTAGTTATCCATTTTAGTTAGGTTGAGTCAATCGATTCGAATTCCTCTCTCATGCATTCGAATTGACTGGTTATTAATACCAGTGTATTACATTGGATTAATTATACATTTTTACTTTTGATTAATGAAAACATACATAGCTGAAAATCATTATTGCATTGTTTCATATCATATTTTGAGTAAATTTTTTTATGACATCTACTTGTGAGTTGTGTTTTGCTTCATAGATTCTTGTGCTGACTATGCGTGGCCTTGTTTTTCCAAAAAATCGACAACAAGTATGTGTCGGCATCATATCGAACATGAAGCTGAAAGTGATTGAGGAACACATTTGCTAAATCCAAAAAAAATGTCATACGTAGGGGAGGGAAGTTCCATGTACCATTTTTATGCAACATGATTCAAGGTTCTATGGAAAAGCCTCAATTGAATGGAGTCATCATTCAGTGAGTTTGAAGAGCACACAAGGTGGAAAGTGGTAATGTGTGCACCTGGATCTTTGCCATCTTTTCCTTGAAACTTAGAAATGTATGAAGGTAAATTAATAGGTACAAGTGGACATGCCACACTATGCTGCACGGGGCCATTCATCAAATTTGACAAATCTGGAAAGTTTAATGTTGTCAGGAATGGAATCTTTGGTCTAACCGGGGTTTGGTAATAAGGAGTTTGGGATGTAGAAGGACCTGCCCCCTGGTTCCCAAACGAAAAGGTGGGGTTTCCCCCAGCTGTTGATTGTGATGTAGTTGGACTACTCTAAAAAGGATTCCACTCGAAATCCAGTGGATTACTTTTTTTTGGTGCATTATAAGTGGTTAGGGTTGCACTGGGGTTTGAAAAATAGGAGTAGGTATCCCTGCACTGAAAAGCGAAAAAGGGAGAGCTCGTGAAAGGGGCCGAAACTAGAGTCTGGAAATTATGACCAAAAGGATTTCTGTTTCCAGACTTTATGCCCACATATGTAGGGGTAGGACCTACATAAGGAGTGGATGGGGGAATATGACCCCCTTTCCATGGAAAAACATGGACGAACAAGGAGGATCCACTTGGACCACTTTGAGCAGTTTGCATCAAGGAAGGAGAAGTAAAAGGTGCACTCAGGAATCTTAGTGACTACCCCACTAGATGGATCTACTACATTAGAGGGAGTCGAGGGTTGAACCACTCAGCTACTTGGTGAAAGGGGTGCAATAGATGCACTTTATCTTGGAGCACCTACCAGGGGAGGTGGGACTCCACTAGCCAAAATGGCTAAAGTTGTTAGGATTTATAATCCTACCTTGACCAAACTGTCTATTAGATTATTTTAGCCTAACTTAGGAGTTTTATTTAATTATTTGGGTCCACTAGTACCATTGGGTCCACTTGGCCTAATGGGGCCACATGTACCAGTTACTAGAGTGTAGGGAACATCGATATAAGCTAGATTCCACTAAGTGTACTTGCATGCATCCGTTTAGGTTCCTTCTAGGCCAATCCCTACATTTTAGGAGCCACTGGGAGTCCTGACATAAACCTCCTTCAGTCAGTTGGAGTTGGAACTAGTTAAGCTTACTTATTCTTCAATTACTTTCACTTAGTTCACTTTCAGTTCAGTTAGCAACTTATGCATGAATGCATGTGGATAAGGTGACTTTTCTCGCCTACCACTTCAGTTAGGCTGAGTAAACTGATTATAACTGATTGTGTGACTCAATTAGACATCTGGAGTTAACCACTTGGACTTCGATAGTGATTGAGACATATTTAGTTAGCTATGCAATTAGATACAGTCACATCCAGTTGGGAGATTCAAATTCATCCCTAATGATTTGAATTCTTTTTCTATGTAACACTATTGTAACACTGGATTCTTTAATGAGAATGATACTGTAATTATCTGAGCTATACTCATACGTTTCCCATGTGGTTTGATTTGTTTAGTGTGTATCTTAATTTTGGACTCATTACTTGATGATCTAAATGGCAGAACAATTTTAACATGGTATCAGAGCCATTAAAGTGAGCTTCATGTCTGTCTACTCTCCATCATTAGAGGAAATTTCAACTCAAAATGGGCCTTTTAACTCTAATTCAAATTCCATGTCAGCATGTGTTAGCCAATGAAATTGCTTTAAATTTGAAATATCGTATAGGTCTTAAACACTTTTTTAATATAAATTTGGGGATATGTATCATACAACAAACTACTTTTTTTGTTTGTATTTTCGACATATCTCCATGTGTTTTTACTCAAATTTTGATTGGGAGAGCTCGTTGGATGTGGAATTAAATTATGCATCCAACGAGTACTCAGTCAGGATACTTTTGATGAACCCCTCTACCCCAAAAACAAGAAATACCTGAAAAAATGTGATGATGATGTCATCATCACGTTTTTTCAAGTATTTCTTATTTTTGGGGTAGCGGGGTCCATCAAAAGTATGCCAAGTGGGGTCTCGTTGGATGCGGAATTTAATTATGCATCCAACGAGCTCTCCCAGTCGAAATTTGAGTAAAAAAACCACAGGGGCTTCACTTGTTGAACAATATCCTATCACGTTAGTTCATATTGTGGGTTTTAAAATTATTAAAATTTGAACCAATATATTGCAAATATTGGGGGGTTGAGGGGTTTAAGGGGGGGGTGGGTAGGGTGGTTTATAAGGATTGAGGTATAAAAAGGGGTGGGGAGGAGGTTTTAAGTATTGGGAGGGGGTTTCAACAAAAAGAGTTTGGGTCAATATCTCTGGAAATTAAGGGTATTCTTTAATATCCCATGATCGCACGTGCTATGTGAGATGTTCACTAAGTGAAGTCCCCGTGAAAAACACAGGGATACATGTTGAAAATACAAAAAAAAAAATAGTTTTTTTTCTTTTCTTCCTCCAAAATCAATAAATATTATTTTATTAATTTTTTTTAGGAGGCCCATTTTGAGTTGAAATTTCCTCTAATGTGAACACCAGAAGCAACTGGTTTCCACAGAAGTCCCGCAAAGAGTGCCTTGCTTCCTATGAATTTAATTAAAGTGGCGGTGCATGCATGACAAACCCTAAGAAAGTGTTCATGTCGAGAGGGAAGGCATGATTCTAACAGAGTTCGAATGTTTTAGTGTATTGTAGTGAAATTATACAGGTGCTATGTAGCTTGTGTGAATATATTGTCTTTTCCAACCGAAGAATTATGGATTCTCAATCTCCTACACCTTGGATCCTTACACCCTTCAATTATCTTGATTGGAGGGTAGATATGCAAGTTTTCTTGCACAACAAGGGATACTTCAAGATAATACTTGGAAGGGAGGTTGAGCCCCATCATCTAGTTGAGAGAAACAAGTTTCTGAACTGCTTAGATGAAGCTTTCGGTTATCTATGCACTCATATATCCAGAGATCTCCTCTTCCACCTTGAAGGTTTGAGGATTCCCGTAGAATCCTGGGAGAAGCTTGAAGGCTTGCTTGACAAACAAGATAAGCTTCGAGGACACCTCCTAGAGAATGAGTTGGTAGCCTTACATTTGAGCAACTTCGAAACTATAGAACAATTATTTACTAAATCCAAGTCTCTTGAACTTCAATGCAGACCGTGCAGAATAGAAAGAAAGGATGAGAAAAATGTGCTCTCCATTTTCAACAAACTCGGTCCTGAGTATTCTGTATTTGTATCAATCTTCCATTCCAAAAGGGACTCCTTCCCCTGTTGGAAAATCCTTCACTTGATTCCTTTTTCGAGTCCTTAATCAAGGAGCAAAAGAAGTTGATCCGTATGGGAGTCATCAAGACCTCCAAAGATCAAGCTATCCTGGTGATAGACTCTACCAAAGCACAAGATAAAGGGAGATGTAATGGGAAGGACCATAAAACAACTGATTTGAAGCCTAAAGAGAATCAGAATAATTTTGAAGGAGCCTTAGGATCTAATAAAAATAAGAAGTTCGGAAAGAAAAATTGTCCCTATTGTATGAGGGTTTTTCATCAAGAAGTCTTATGCATGAAGATGACCCTCGACTAGTTGAAATCTCTATGTGTAGAGAAAAATATTAACCTTCCACAAGGTGCATAGATTTTTTATGATGAAGATCAGACTAAAGAACATGAGAGATGCTTGCATGCAAGCCTCACTCCGTTGAAGGCTTATTTGATAAACTCTAGAGCATCCAACCGCATGGTTTTCTCCAGGAAATCCTTCATCACTTTCCCTCTATCAAGAGGACCTAGTAGTCATATGGGAGATGAATATAAAATTTGAGCTATTGAGAGACGTTCAGATAAAATATAGCATGATGAGTTCATTCCCTCTCCTACAACAAAGCAAATTGTTGAAGATGAAGAAGAAACAAAATTTTCCACGCAGTCATTTCGAATTGAAGAAAGTCTCCTTGAAGTGACTTCTTCTCCTATTGTTCCAGAAGTGTATGAGATCTATGTTATCTCATCTCCTCACATGGTTGATCCAAAAGAAAAAATTTGAATATATGTTTTTGAAGAAAAAATCTCTTTCCATTCTATGCAAAACTTCTCCAGTGATTCCTCTATTTTAAATTTTGTGCATAGTTTACTGGTCATTGTTTCAGAAAAGGAAGAGGAATTTGGTTTCTTTATCTATAATGATGTTGTTGGTGTGCAGATAAGTAATACCATGGATATTTTGGAAATAATATCATATTGTAGGAGTGTTCCATTCAATCTCATTGAATTATAGCTTCCAGTAAGTTCCTACATGATTGCATGCACCATTTTTTAGAATTTTGAAGAAGGAGAAAATTGTGCATCTACCATCTTCGTGGAGAACACTCTTGGATCTGATGTGAAACTATTTGAATTTGATATGATATTATTTGGATATGATATGATATTATTTTTTTTAGTTTTTAAGTTTCAAGAGATTTCAGTAATGCTTGTAGTTGCTCTCATCAATTTTGGTGTGAAAAATCAAGTACCGCAAGTCTCCTTCAAAGTTGTTGCTGGGGATTTGATATCATTCCTCACTCTTGGATATGATATGAACCTATTTGGATATGATGTGATATTATTTGGTTTAGGTTTTAAATTTCAAGAGTCACAGGGGTAGGACCTACATAAGGAGTGGATGGGGGAATATGCCCCCCATTCCATGGAAAACCCTGGATGAACGAGGAGGATAAACTTGGACCACTTTGAGAAGTTTGCATAAATGAAGGAGAATCAAAAGGTGCAATGGGAATCCTAGTGACTACCCCACTAGATAGATATATTACATTAGAGGGAGACGAGGGTTGAACCACTCGACTACTTGGTGAAAGGGGTGCAGTGGATGCACTTGGTCTTAGAGCACCTATGAGGGGAGGTGGGACTCCACCAGTCAAAATCGTTGAAGTTGGGGTAAAAATACCCTCTCCAGAGCTAGACATGTCTCTTCTCAAAGGAACACTAATAGAAGGTGAACTAAATGGGATAACCTGAACTAATACAGGATCGTTAAGATCAGTTAGAGGTGGGTTAAAATTTCTTAAAACTCGCCATCCTGCAAGTCTTCTATCTCTACTACAGACATTTCTTCCTGTTTAATCCTAAGTTCTGGTTCACCTGGAAATTCACTAAATTATACTGGTTCAAAAGAACCATCGGTATCTAATATCCGCCTTTGAGGTGGCGGTGGAGGCTCCACTGTAACAGAGGGAGGAAGGTTTTGCAACCTTCTTGACCTACAAAGAGGGTGGTCCTCCACAACTATAAATTTGACTCACACACACCTAAAGGCCAAATAAACACAGAGAAACCAAACAACACTCACTAAAAATGTATTAAAGTAATACAAACATAGTAGATATAAGGTACACCTTCCAAAGGAAATCCTGGGATGATTAGGGCCCAGGTCCAACTAGTGAAGACTCGATGATGGTTATTTGGCATCCTGTGAAGATGTTCTTGGCTGCAAGAACTGGAATCACCCAACTGCCCTCCAAAAATTTCTACGAAGGTTATCTTCAAATTTTGTCCTAGGTATACTGGAATTAGCCTTCCAATAACACTTGTGTATGATCCCTAGTGTCAGGAGGCTAAAGGATACCAAATCTACACTGAGAGTTTGGCAGAACAGTCGTAAGCTCGATCCTTATGCATGGGCAGGGTATCAAAGCCTGAAACCCTGTCAACACCAGCACCACACGGGGACCAAGAGGTTGTATTGACAACATCCCCAAATGCATAAAAATACTTATATATGATCGAATAAGGAAGTGGAGGGTTATCTCCTCAACCAAACTCTCACACGGCCTCGTGCTTAAATCCTATGTGAGAGGAGCTTTTGAGATGGTCTCTTGTAGAAGAGGATTTACCTAATGAAAGGCCACTATGTTTGAAATCAACTGTCTTTGGACAGTTTAAACTCCTAGTACAAAAACCTAGCCTAAGCTAGTTGATGTATGGACTTATAAAATGAAACTCACTAATAAATTTTTAACTAATCGTTCTTTTTAATGGGCTGTATTAGTCAAAGGTAGTGGAATGAGACTGTATGATGTTATTGAGTCAACAAGATGAAAGCAAATGATGTGTAAAAATTTTAAAAGTAAATCCAACTACTAAATGCAAAGTTTCGTTTCTTTTTCTTTGCAAATGAAAGTTAATTAAATTTTAAACAACATGAGAAACTTCAAGACTTAAAATTTGTGTTTTTTTTTTTAAATAGTGAAAAGAACAACTAATGCAACCTAATGCAAAAATGCACAAATATTTTTTGTCTTTTCTTTTTAAAAAAATTCAAAAACTATAATGCACCTGAATGCAATTTTTAGTGAAATAAACAATCTGATCATAAAAACTGTAAACAATAGCAGCCAGACCCTATAGTAACACACATCAACCAAAAGGAAGAAATTACTCAAACCCTAAACTTAGCGGAACTATTGACTCAGAAGAACTGATAGATCCAAAAGATGGAAAGAATGATTGACTCATACTACTAGAAAAGTAGTACAAAGTATATCAGTGTCTTAAAGGACTGATCAATGACCCAAAAACACAAGCACTCGGACCAAAAGGAAAGTAGGAAGGGATCGAACTCATTAACGGATGGGGAATTCAAATAAAAAATCACTCAGAAAACTTGAAAGATCAAGCAACTAGTGAAATGTACACACCTAAAATCATAGTATCATGCCAAAAAGGAACCTTTACAAGCACTTGAGAAATCATAAAAACATGGACAAGCAAGAACCTTATGGACTCATAGACACCTACAAGAAATACATGACTATCATCAAGGCAGGTTGTGTACCATAAGTGACTTTTATCAAAGAAACCCGCGTATACAACATGTAATACGTGTCTGTTACCAAAGAAACTCACCTATGCTATCAAAAATTTTCAAAAAGAAAAACAACTGACAGACAGAATTTGAACATGCAATACTGAAAATTAAAAGAAAAATCGAAACGGATCACTCCCAGAATTAGACTAAGAAAAATTGTTCAGGAAGCCTAAAGAAAGGACCCACAACAGGCTGGACTCCCCAGTGGAGTCGCCAGTTCTATTGTTCAGGAGAATACAACCTTATAACCTAGGGTATCTGAGGTTACCAACATAATAAATAAACTTGCATACAATCATCCATTTCAAAATTTGAAATATAAATAGGAAGAAATTAGGCATACCTTATTTATGACGGTTCGATCCTAGCTTTTCTTCTTCACTTCAAATTGATTCCACGGCTTCTAGGGGACCTCCAACACCTACAAAGAGAAATACCTTTTCCTGCAATATCTTATATATTATATAGGTGATCAATGAAATAACAAGACAATTTATGAATAATAATATATAAGTACAAAGACACAATATTGGAAGAAAAACTCTCTTTATTAATAAATAAGTGAGGTGAGGTTACAACCCAACATCTGAGACAAGTGATCCTTTGCTAGCCAAGGACACTGAGTTCTGATGCTCCAAGATATCCAAAAACAAACCACTAGCATAACTTTTCTCTAAAATTCATCATGTTTAGCCTCAAACCCTACCCTCTAGTTATACATGAGGAAAGAGAGAGGTTACGAAGGTTGAGATGGTTGGGGAAGTTGGGATAATTATGATTAAGGCCCCAATTGTCCTCGACTAAACTTGTTCATATTTTTTAAATTTTGTATTAAGGCATACGTGACTATTATTACTAGCAAGTCGCATATGATACTCGACTTTCATAAAGGGAACCCACGGATTTCAACCTTGATCATATATACGTGAGTTGTAGTATCAATAATCACGTATAATATGCAGGTTTCAATGGTAATAGTTGCATATTCACCTCAATGGCCATAAAAAAAATAGGCCAGGGTGGTAGGAGGATGATGCATCAAAGGTCATTCCTATCTATAGTGTTTTGGCCACTTCTATCCATTTTTTCCTTTTGTGTACTGACAAATTGAGTGTCAGTACTCGGACGGAGAAGTTCCATTTTACATGATAACACCATCACCCACATTATCTTCCTCATTTGGAATACTAACACTATTGTTCTAAAAAACATGTTTAGATCTAGGGTCATGTCTTAATATGAATCACCAATCTCTATCCAACACATTTGAGTAAAATAACACTTGGTTGCAATGTTTTGGGAAAACATAAGGCTCCTTACTTTTATCCCACATCTTTCTAGAGTTGATACATATCAACCCACTATCATGATATTCCTTTATGTTATTCTCATAGAATGTATCCCACCACTTGCACCTTAAAATAACACATTGGAAAGCTGAGAACTCCACTTGAATGATATCTTGTATCTTTCCGACATAACCCAACATCCCTCCTATAAAGTTTTGGTCATGATGGCTAGCACAACTAGATTGGTCGAACTTGACTTCCACTCCACATTCTTGTGTAACATGCCCTCCGTCAACGTCCTTGGTGCAAAAATGATGTCCATATGCCCACATAGATGGGAACAAATGCACTTGTATGGAATGCTAATGTTAGAATAATTTGTCGGGATTATTGTAAATAAATAATAAATAGGAATATAAATAGATAGGAAGGTGAAAAGGCTGGTTCTCAACCGCCATTGTAATGTATAAATATTTGCTTTGGTAAGGGAATAATAATGAATCAGGAGTTATTACCAACAAGTGGTATTAGAGCAGGGCTGTCTGCCATAACTCCTGCTGCATTTTTGACTGCTGCTGCTTGCCAGTCCATTGCCAGACTGCTCCATCAGTCTGCCAGTCGAGTCGCATGCATTGTCTGCTTCATAATTGAGTTTGTGTGCTGAGGAAACCCTAATGAATTGAGCATTTTGTATGTGTATTATTCTAGTGATTATCCTGCGTAGAGTTACCTGAGTCGTGACCTCTCATATCACTACGACCTCTCATATCATGGCGAGTTACCTAACCCTAATTTCAGGCTCTCTCTTCCTCCAGTTTTGTGTTGCGATATTGTGGCGATACCTCTCCTCAATCACATCCATTACCTGTCTGGAAGCTCCTCCACCGAAGTTGAATATCAATATGTTCTTCTAGCTCACGCTTCCCTCCTTGTCCAGACTGTAGACATTGGCAACCACTTAATGCAAAATATATTGGACCATGACTGCAATATTGGACCATGACTGCTAAAGCACGTTATTACCTGTTGAGTGACCGTGACTGCTAAAGCACGTTATTACCTATTGAGTGACCGTGACTGCAATATTGGACCGTGACTGTTGAGTGGAATGAGTATTGAACTTTGAATGTGAAGAGCCATAAAGTGGGAGCTGCCTGCGTTTTGAAGAAGCCCATGATTTTCAGTATATATATGGTCGTGGAGACTGAAGAGCTGCGTGGAGAGATTGTGCTGGTATATCATTTTTAATGCTGCGTTGAAAGATATCTCACCACTACACACTCCTGTGAAGACCAGCGTGGAGATTGAAGAGCTGTGTTGGAGATGATGTTTTTTTGGGGAATACACAAACCCTAGACTGTTTTTTTGTGAATGTAGAAATTCATGCCTGCAGTAGATTAATTTCACTCACAGCAATTAACAATTGATCATGCAAATTATCAACAATGGAGACTGAATATGGAGTTGTAACACAAAATTATATTAAATGAGTGTACAATAGCCAACCCTATAATAACATAGGCTGCTGAATATATAGAATACATGAGCAAATCGAATGCATAAGGAAGCATCCAAATCTAGCATAAAGCAGGCTTACCCAAAATAGGCAAATCCCCCATAGGTGTAAAAAGCTGATCCCAAATCTATCAAGGAACCCACGAATTAGAAAGGGCACATGGGCAAGCTAAAGAGTGGTCAAATGAAAGCTCATACATGATTTTGCATGGAGGAAAGAGTGGAGGATGAAAGGGGAATAAAACAGGTTCACCTCACCTAGTCTAGCTTTCCTTATGTGCTTTAAAA
>LPNX010130477.1:0-19929 GCA_001517045.1 Pseudotsuga menziesii
GGAAGTACATGTACTCATCAAATAGCACCTTTGCTAAAATTCTTGAACGATTCGATTTTTATCCTAGGACCACATACTAGACATGCAAATTTTCCCTTTATTTGAAGACCTGGGAGATATATGTATTAATGTTATAGCTGCATCAAAATATTATTAATTTTTTTTTAAATGCATGTTTTTAACCTTAAAAACATATAATTTTAACGACGTGCAACATAAAATTACATACCACAAAAAATGTGTTAACCCGAGAGCATCATGAATTGTCCATGCAAGTATTCCAAGGAACTGAAATTGTTTCTTCCCTATTGGTCTAGATATGTCATACATAGTGATTCCATCCCATAACTTCAATAGCTCATCGATAAGAGGCTCAATATATACATTCATATATGTAACTTGGTACTTGCCTAATTGATCAATAAACATACAATGTTGTTATTTAGTTATCCGTCCAAACGTATAAAAGGTGTTCTCATGCAGGAATTAAACAAATAATTTTATGAAATAATATAATTAAAGCTTTCAAAAAAATACCTGGAATAATCATTTCCAACATTGTGTGCTCTCTCTTAATGGTCATCCAAGGAGGTAGGTTATTGTTTATGATGAAAACAGGCCACACTGAGTAAGTAGAATGAAGCTCACCAAATGGATTGAAACCATTAGCTACCAATGAAAGTCTAACATTCCAAGGTTCATCTTTAAAAATTAGCAATTTTTCTTCGATGTTATTCAATGCAGAACCATCTGCAAGCATTCGAAGAACACCATCTTCACTTTTGTTCTTCGCATGGTAATCCATAAACTGTGCTATAATGTGGCACCTTAATAGTCATTGGAAACGTAGAATTATGGGAATATAACGAAGAACTTTGCGAGGGACCTCTTTTGTTAATTGACCAGCTCAATACCTACTAATTTCACATTATGGGCATTTGTTTTCTGATTTTGTCATATTCCCACATTTTGATCGCCAGAAGTATTCACCTTACCTAGCACCAAGGGGGTCAAAAGATGCATTAAATAAATTAACCTAGGATATTTTATTTAAATGTCACTTATGAGGCATGTGCTTGGTATATTAATTGTCATTAAATATTATTATGCAATTAATTAGGCGGAAAATAAGTTTACATTAACAGGAGGGCCACTTGGGCAAGCCAACTTGCCAAGGAGGGAAATTAGAAATTGTATGACAAAATCAATCAGACAAAAAAAGGGAAAGTGCCAAAATATATGACAAATGCCGTCAAATACAAAAGAGGCAACAATTGACAAAGGAGGGTGTAGTTTCCATTTTGGAGTTCAGTCATAAAAATAGGAAAGCCAAGAAAAGTTGTCATAATGAAAAATAACAACTATGGGTTAAGGAAAGAAAAGTTTCCAAATTGGATGAAGGTATATGAAAGGGAAACATCTTTATTGTCTTACACATGCTAATTTCCTCAAGGAGGGCGAATTTGTGGCTAGGGTTAGGGTTTAGCAAGTGGTAACTTGCTTAACAAGTGATTGAATTGCTCAACAAGTCACCCAGGTTTATTTAAAGACAATTGGAGCTCCATTTCTCAGTTTGGATGATTTTATATTGTGTTTATGCTATGTGAGCATACTCTCTGAGTGTTGTGCCTCAAACCATTGGGTGATGATCCCCAAACCCCTCCTCCCTTCTCTTCTATCTCCTTTTCTATCTATTGCAGGTCTATGGAGCACTAATTTCAGCCAGTGAAGCTTATTCTAAAATTATATTACAGCCTCCATCAAGTTCAGGTCAAGTTCCAGTGAATCCCATGCTTCACTTATGCTCACAGCTCCTTGCTGGTCATGATTCGGGCCTCCCGCCCCTTAATTTTGGAAGCATCTTTGTAATGGTCAATAAATAATGAAATTTATATTATGTAGGGTCATTATATTCTGAAAAATATATTTATTAGTTCTATATATCTCAGACCATAAATAATATTGTCTCAGTTTCATAAAAATGGCCTATTTTATCAGTGTATGGGGGGATTGAGTGAATATGAGTGATGTAATAAATATTATATGCTGGGAAAGTGATTGAAATAAGTATTTATGTTCAGAAATATTATATTTATATCTTTTATAAATCTCATGTTTTACAGAAATGGATTTAAGCTGATTTAATTGCTTTTTTAAGACCCTAGCTAGATTACTAGCTTTTAATAACTAGTTTTACTAAAACTGATGTAAAACAAGTTTTGTAAACTCAAACTGAGCTTTGTCAGTTCCTATGGGTCAGTAACAGGAATAACTTACCATATCCATCTCCATAAAATCTTTTTTTTTGGGTCTTACCACCCTTTTGGATCCTCCTCTGCGCAGGGTTTCCCTTGACCAAAACTGTCAGAAATCCCCAAATTCACCCAAAACTCCTTAAAACTTTCCAAAACCTCAGAAAACTATCTAAATAATTTTTTTATGTTAAATTAAGGCTGGATCCAACCTCTACAAGTTTCCAGAAGCCTCTGGTTGAAACAGACCGAAATACTCTCCTTAGTTTCACGATTTGGCTGCCCAGAAGCGTGGTAGTAGGTTTTCACGGTGCAGAATCTAAGCCTAAATGGAAACATATATAAATGTTTTAGGGGAGAGGAAATTACATGTCTAAAATCCCTTTGTTTTCTGCCCACTGATCACTCTCATCCTTTGCAAAATTTCCCAGAAGGAACCCTTGTTTTGCCCAATCCGAGAAGGATCTGTGTGAACCAATTAAAATTTCAGAATTGTTTTAGTAAAATTACAGAATTAAAGTGTTTAGGTATGCACACCATACTTAGGAAATCACGGTGGTATTAGATCACTTTCCTCCACTCCTATGGAAAGAAGGCTCTCTGTTGACTAATTTTGCAAATCACCAATTAAAGTTGCAACCATGAGGGTTGTGCCAATAGTTGAAGATGATGACTTTGATCAGTTTGTTGAAGAAGAAGAGGTGATATATGCTAATGATGGGTTGAAAATGTCAAGATACAAGGATGGTTACTTTTATGAACATATGGAGTGTGAAGAAAGAAATGTTGAACTACCCATGGCTAATCCTAAGAAGGATTTATCAAGGATGATAGATGCAGCTGAAAACTTGCCCCACCACTACAAAGAGTATCTTTCCTTGGGGGAAGATATATGTAAATCGATTCCTTTCCAAGAGTATTTTTATTGTAGATTTGGATTTGAGCCCACGAATGTAGAATATTACTCTTTCAAGAGCAACAAATCATCCATAGAGGAACCAAGTTGTTTCACCTCTCTGAGCAATGAGGAGGACGAAGGAACCAAAAGTGAAGAGTCATCAAATTCATTAGCATGTTCAAGCATTTTGAGATTATTTGGTTTTTCTTCAAGAAGAGTATCTGAAAGTAATGATCATAGTACGTTTCAAGAAGTAGAAACCTCAAGTTGCTTGAAAGAAGATGCTCTAGAAGATCTTGCTTGTTTCCCATTACTCCAAGAAGAGAATGAACAGGAATGCACTTCCAGTTTCCTTGTGAGTTATCTTCGGACCACTACTAAGGACATGGGTTCATATGCTGATAGAAAGACATATTTTGGATCAGATCCAAAAGAAGAATACAAATCAGAGTTACACTCATCTCACGAGCCATGTAAGGAAGAAGAAGACAAGGCAACACTGCCTGGGTGTGAAGCAAAAAATTTGGTGGAGGAGAAGGCCACCTTAGTATCACTTCGGGAAGATGGTAATGTGAAGAACATGGATGATAAGGGATCTGAATTTTGCAGAAACCATTATTATTTGCAGCCATATGATTCATGGGATATTGAAAACATTAAACTTGTCTATGAGGACTGCAAAATGAAGGACAATGGTGAGGGAAAATAATTCCCTCCTAGTTTTTCTATTGGTGAACCCAAAATCAGTGTAGAGGAGGGTGAGATTGTCAATGATGATAATGGATATTTTGGATCATATCAAAAACAATAACATATGTCAGATTTGAAATCATCAATTGAACTTCCAAATGAAGTGGAATACAAGCCCCCACCAGCTGTGTGTGAAGTAGAAAATTCGAAGGAAACAAATATGATGCAAAGTGATGCACATAGTTCAGATTTTTGTACTCACTGGTATCATGATGAAGATGAAAGGCCAAAGTATGAGGTACTTTCTAATTTTCGCACAGAGTACACTTCATTTCAACCCTATGATACACCTTCCCATTCATATAGTGTACATGAATTAATAAGATATTCTATTGTTGATTTGTGTGCTNGTACTTTCTGATTTTCGCACAGAGTACACTTCATTTCAACCCTATGATACACCTTCCCATTCATATAGTGTACATGAATTAATAAGATATTCTATTGTTGATTTGTGTGCTAAGAAAGAAACATATGCTATGGATTTCTGCTATAAGGAATTTGAGCATGTATGTCAGTCATTGGATGAAAGGAACTTGATGGAGGATATTCTTTGTGAGACACATAATTTGAGTGGACAAATTAAGGAGGACACTGAGAAAATCTTAAGGTATCCTTGAAAAACCTTGTTGACATCAATGCCTTGGTGGCCAGATGTTGTTGGAAAGCTTCTGGAGGAGAAATGGAAGGAGAAGCCTTTCTAGAGGAGTGCATAGCACTGAAAGAAGGAATCGACAAGATGAAGGAGAGTTATATGAAACTACTATCTAATAGAGACCATCTCCTCATAATGGCTGAAATGTATCACTGTGCAGTCAAGAAGGAAGAAGAAGAATTAGAAAGGCTCACTAATAAGTTGGAGATTACTAATGACTTATTGAAGAGCACACAGAGATCCCTTCAATAGTCAAAGTTGCATATATGTCAACTTCAAAATGATTTGAAGGTGTCACACCTTTCATGTTTCATGGAAGGAAATGTTTTGGGTATAATGGAGGGACCTCATGTCGAGGACAACCATGAGGGAGAAGCAGATTTGCAAATGTTTGTGAAGAGCCCTGATGAAGATTATTTTGGCCAAGCACCTATTGGTATGCAGAATGACATAGAGGAGTTATTAGCTATGGGAAACATGGTTGAGGACATTTCAAGTGATTCAGCAAGCAAATATGATCATCTATTCAGGGATTGGGTAGATAAAAATTTCACAGAAATAGAGGATAAACGATGTACTACAATTGCTTGCACCAGTGAAGGGTTGTATGACGCATATGCTTGGGAAGAGATGCATTCTAACAACTCCTTATGGATGGTAGAAGCTGATGTAGAGCAGGTCGGTGATCACATACCATATGGATCAGAAAAAAAAAAAATTCTTATTCATCCATTGATTGGGTGGATAGAGGCAACCTTGGGAATGAAGACTGTGGGAGGTAAAAGGTTTAATTTCTGCAATAATGTTTTTGTTGTGACTGATATTTTCCTGACATGTGGGCAGCTACAAATATTTAATTTGCAGCCATTGGATACCTTCCATACACATGCACATGAGGTGCATTCTGATTTTTTTGTGTTTGAGGAATTTTTGGATCTAGATGATGAGTTCCAAGCACATCAACATTTCCCGAGAAAGGATGATTTTTCTCATGGAAGGATTCCTCTTTTTAGTGAAGAGTCAAAAGAGCTCCCTTGTGTTGGATTATCCCATGATGGGTTTGATGCATCCACACCTTTGGTGGACACATTTTGCAGAGATTTGTTTCACTATAAATCAATCCACACTTCTATTTCAGACAACACACCTAGGGATGAAAATTGGGTGAAGGGATTTTTCCTATTGATGCCACATGAGGAGCAGGAGGCTCCAACATATTCCATTGATAGCTTAATGGTTCAGCCATCTGGTATGAAACATTCACCATTCTAGTTCTGTGTGTACAAGAAACATTAGAGTCATCTATTTGATGTCTTCATCATGCATGGATATTCATGGAAGTTCCACTTGAGTCACTTTGGTGGAAAAATTAGCATAATGTTGAGTTTTTGCACCAAAACAAAGATAGCAGATGAGGAACTCCATTTTTGGTGGGAGAGTTTAAAAAAAAATTAGTTTGGCATGGGGAGAGGTGAGCTTCCATTATGGTGGTATGATTTTCATCCTCTACAATGATAAAATTTTGTTGTTTATACTGATGGGTGGAAGGAGGCAGATAAAACCATGGGATCCCAGAATTCTTAGGAATGACATAGTTCAAAAGGTGGCAGCAAAATTTGGGTCCTTACAGAGAAGGAAGTGAGATCCGGGGATTCTACTCAGTGACCTTAATTGGGTTAGAAATTTTTCTAAAGGAATTGGTATAAGGGAAAAGACTATGATTTTGCAGCACTCTGTGGTGCAGCAGAAACATGGTGGAAAAATTTGCAGCACTCTGTGGTGCTTCTGCTTGAGGACAAGCAGACTTGGGAGGGGAGGACTATCATATTCCCACATTTTGATCGCCAGAAGTGTTGACCTTTCCTAGCACCAAGCAGGTCAAAAGATGCATTAAATAAATTAACCTAGGATATTTTATTTAAATGTCACTTATTAGGCATGTACTCGGTATATTAATTGTCATTAAATATTATTATGCAATTAATTAGGTGGAAAATAAATTTCCATTAATAGGAGGGCCACTTGGGCAAGCCAACTTGCCAAGGAGGGAAATTAGAAACTGTATGAAAAAATCAATCAGAAAAGAAAAGGGAAAGTGCCAAAATATATGACAAAAGTAGTCAAATACAAAAGAGGCAACAATTGACAAAGGAGGGTGCAGTTTCCTTTTTGGAGTTCAATCATAAAAATAGGAAAGCCAAGAAAAGTTGTCATAGGGAAAAATAGCAACTATGGGTCAAGGAAAGTAAAGTTTCCAAATTGTATGAAGGTGGATGAAAGGGAAACATCTTTATTGTCTTACACATGCTAATTTCCTCAAGGAGGGTGAATTTGTGGCTAGGGTTAGGGTTTAGCAAGTGGTAACTTGCTTAACAAGTGATTGACTTGCTCAGTAAGTCACCCAGGTTTATTTAAAGACAATTGGAGCTCCATTTCTCAATTTTGATGATTTATATTTTTTTTATGCTATGTGAGCATATTCTCTGAGGGTTGTGCCTCAGACCATTGGGTGATGATCCCCAAACCCCTCCTCCCTTCTCTTGTATCTCTCTTTATATCTATTGCAGGTATATGGAGTTCTAATGTTAGCCAGTGAAGATTATTCCAGAATTATATTACAGCCTCCATTAAGTTCAGGTCAAGCTCCAGTGAATCCCATGCTTCACTTATGCTCACATCCCCTTGCTGATCATTCTTCGGGCCTCCTGCCTCTTAATTTTGGAAGCATATTTGTAATGGTTAGTAAATAATGTAATTTCTATTCTATATTTTCATTATATTCTTAAAATTACATTTATCAGGTCGATATATCTCATACCCTAAATAATATTGTCTCAGTTTCATAAAAAGGGCCTATTTTATCAATGTATGGGGGGATTGAGTGAATGTGAGTGATGTAATAAATATTCTATGCTGGGGAAGCGATTGAAATAAGTATTTATGTTAAAATATATTATATTTATCTCTATTATAAATCTCATGTTTTACAAAAATGTATTTAAGCTGATTTAATAGCTTTTTTAAGACCCTAGCTAGATTACTAGTTTTACTAAAATTGATGTAAAACAAGTTATTTAAATTCAAACTGAGATATTTCAGTTCCCGTGGGTCAGTAAAAGGAATACCTTACCATATACATCTCTAGAATATTTTTTTGTTTTGGTTGTACCACCCTTTTGGATCCTCCTCTGCGCAGGGTTTCCCTTGACCAAAACTGCCAGAAATCCCCAAATTCACCCAAAACTCCTTAAAAATTTCTAGAACCTCAGAAAAATGTATAAATAATTTTTTTTTAATGTTACATTAAGGCTGGAACCAACCTCTGCAAGTTTCCAAAAGCCTCTGGTTGAAACAGACCAAAATACTCTCCTTAGTTTCACGGTTTGGCTGCCCAGAAGTGTGGTAGTAGGTTTCCGTGGTGTGGAATATGAACCCTAAATGGAACCAGATATAAATGTGTTAGGGAGAGGAAATTCCATGTCTGACATCTATTTTTTTTCTTCCCACTGATCACTCTTGTCCTCTGCAAAATTTCCCAGAAGAAACCCTTGTTTTTCCCAATCCGAGAAGGCTTTGTGTGAACCAATTAAAATTTCAGAATTGTTTAAGTAAAATTATAGAATTAAAGTGTTCAGGTCTGCATACCAGACTTAGGACATCACAGATGCATATTGTCCATAAAAATAATATGATCATTAGTACATGCATCAATAAATTGATACTCCACTCCAATTTCTTTCATAATCAAGAATACCTCTTGACTTGTGCGTGGTAAATTATTTGATGGGGCAATAGAAATTCACCCAACAATATGCAACATTGACAAAAATTAAAATGTAAACAATATACATCATAAATAATTCATATCCCTAATTTACAAATTAATTAACACTAAAAATAGAAAAAGATAATCAACTTTACATACCTTAGGAGCTGTGTGAAACAAGTGTTTGATAAACCATTCAAAGCTTTCAAGTTCACCAACACCAATATAGTAGATATAATATTGGTTATTGATCCTTCATAAAGAGGTTCTTGGGACTTCTCGAGAAAAGGAACATCATGAAAATCATAGAGGTTGCCATCATCCAATGGAGCAAATGTGTCTTGCAGCAATCTATTTATCTCCCATTCACCATTAGTATTAATAACATCATATCCATCCATAGGATCATTAAGAAATCCATATTCTATTACTTGATATCCATGCTCGTCATCTTGTAAAGTAGTATTTCCACTATTATGTGGAAAATAGCTCTCTTGTGGTTGACATCTTGGGGGCATTGTCTTTATATTTACAAATAATGCAATAACATTAGTGTATAATATACACATAAATTTAAAATGATAAAAAAAACTTGTGAATACACTATCATTACTATTACAAGAAGTACAATATGTAATGAATAACGTCTTACCAATGGATGATATTCACACCCCCCTTTAGCATGCCCCTTCTACTTACAATGCTTTTCAGGTGATGTTCGTAAAATTCTTCTAGTTTGCAAACATCTGCAATCATTGCAAGGGAAGTAACACTTTCCATCACCCTTCTCCTCTAATGTTTCCATAGCCTCAGCATACCTCCTATTGTTTTCTTCCTAAGAAAATTTATTTGACATTCTGATAGCCTATAACAACAACAAAAACTCATTAATCAATATAAAATGTATGTCTAAAAATAAATACATAATAATAATAATAATAATGCCCATAGTCCATAGTCCATGCACCTAATACAACATAACAACAAAAATAATAATCACAACATATGTCCAAGGGCTTAACACACTACGTCGAGCATTACATTTAATAAAAAATGTTTATAATTAATTAATAATAGTATTAATTAAAAACATCAATACTTAATTGTGGTGAATTATTTATAATTACCCACCACAATATTAACTAATAACTTAGGTATGCTACGTAGTGACATTTTTTGGGTCAGATACATCAAATTGGTAAATTCAACAATGATTATGTCAAATTACTAGTACATAGAATGGATTTTGTCAAATTATGTCAAATTAGTACATAGGCTAGATTATTATACACATTGGATTATGTCAAATCAGGTACTAATTATGTCAATTCATACCTACTAATACTAAGTCAAATTAGCACACATGAGGTTGTACTATGTTAAATTAGGTTGGGTATTTATGTTAACAACATAGGTATGTCAGGTAGTGATGCAAATTTAGGGTGGCCCATGTCAAATAAGTACAATAAACAATGCTTATGTCCCATATTGCATTGTGGATTTCAACATCTTGATATAGTTATGTAACATTACAATGCTCAATGTGTTTAACTATGTTTACCATGGTTATCCATTATTGAACACATTCAACTATATTGACTATGTTGACAATAGTTACGACAACCATAATGGAAATTGACTATGGTGAAGAGTTTCAATTCAAAATTATGAACCATTTTAATATGGATATGATGTCCTCCAAAAATTTCACATTCTAACATTTTGTGAGATTGCAAGCCTATATCAAATTTTGATATAAAGAAGGTTGAGAACATAGTTATGTCACATTGAAACATTAATTTATGTTAGATTATGTCAAAATAGTACATTCAATGTACTATTATTATGTCCCAAATTCCAATGTACTGCAAGGGTTATGTTTAATAACAAAATATTGTATGGGTTAAGTTGGTTGTGATGGTCTACTATGTATATGCCGCATTTTGACATTCATCTATGTTAATGATGATGAGGATGGTTTTCCATTGGTAAAAAATTTCAAGTGTGATTGACCTTGGTTGACAAATTTGGGATATCAATACTATCCATATGGACACATTTAAGGAATAGTAAAATAAAATTCAATTTTCAACATTATGTCAAATAGTGGAAGTCAAAAATAATTTGTTTGAGGTTAATTAAGGGAGTAAGTCTAAAAAGTAGTCAAATAATTATTGATTAAAATTATAATTTTCTTCCAAACCCTATATATTGTTGTTATATATATTCATCACACTAAAGTTAAATAATTTACTAAAAATAGAAATTTCTTTATACAAAAGAGAAGAAAAGGTTTCAACACTAAAATAAATTCTTCACAACAAATTCCTCACACTAATATTGTTCATGTTCCTTATACTAGAGTTTAAAAGGTTTCAACAAATTGACATGATAAAGGGCGCAAAAAAAAGGCCGCAACAAAAAAAAGACTAGTGCATTGCAGTCAAACTAACCTGGAAAATGAATGAGAACAAAAATTCAATGTGTCAAACCAATACCGAACTCTTCAAATCGTAGAATGAAAAAGCAATAGAAAGATCATTGCAACTCTAGCAAATGATTCTGAAAAAAATGACTTAAGAACATGTATTTATAGATCAATGGGGGTCATGGTTCCGGAAAAAATGGACAACGGTCAAATTTCAAATAAAGAAAGATTAAAATGACCATTAATAAAAAACAAAAAGTAAAGGTTTGGCTTTCGTCGCTATAGTGATGATATAAAACCTTCATTGCAATAGCGACCATAACAACTTACCGTCACAATATAACAATGTGTGTAATGTTCGTCGCAATAGCGACCATAACAACTTATCGTCGCAATATAACAACGTGTGTAATGTTCGTCGCAATAGCGACCATAACAACTTATCGTCGCAATATAACAATGTGTGTAATGTTCGTCGTAATAGCGACCATAACAACCTATCGTTGCAATATAACAATGTGTGTAATGTTCGTTGCAATAGCGACCATAACAACTTATCATCGCAATATCACAATGTGTGTAATGTTCATCGTAATAGCGACCATAACAACTTATCATCGCAATATAACAATGTGTGTAATGTTCATCGCAATAGCGACAAATTCTTACTTTTGTCGCAACAGCGACATTCATTGTGACTTTCATCGCAATAGTGACAGTATTGAAGGTTCGTTTCAATAACAATGAATGTGTTGGTTGTGGAGCTTGATCTTCTAGATCCATAGATATTATTCAGTCATGTTTGTGCCCCAGGTGTACTTTACACTTGTTCCCCCTGCCTTGGGGTTCGGGGGTGGAGCCCCCAAGAAATTTTTTTGGGATGTGTGTTGGCCAACAGTTTTGTGGACCCATGGTATTGGGTTAACCGTAGTATTTTCCCATGGTATTGGGTTAACCGTAGTATTTTCCCATGGTATTTCCCCTTTAAAAGAAAGCATTGTAACACGACTGTGTATGGTATTGTATTGTATTGTAAAAAATCTCTGTGATTGTGTGTGAGAGAGTGTGAGAGTGTGAAGAGGAAGTACAGTGGTATTGCTGCAGGTTGTATCCCTTCATCTTTCTAGACTGTAATAAAATGACTGGCAATTTCTTTGTGGATGTAGCCCATCGTTTGGGTGAACCATGGTATATTTGTGTCTCTCTATAATGTGTTTAATGTGTTTTGTATCTTGTTTAATGATTTAACTATATATTTTCTATTTCTCTGCGGTCCTATTTTCTAACAGAATGTCGAGAAAATTTTCAAAACATTCAAACTATTTTTCCCTGAAAGCAATGGTTTTACCTGTTTCATGGGAATTTTGAGCGATATGTAGTAGTGGTTGCGGCCGCATAATTGCAGAAGTCCATTTTGGAAAAATGGAAAAGTGTATCCACAATCCACAATCCACAATCCACAATCTGAAATTGCTGAAAGGGTCTTGCGGAAAGACGGTTGCAGAAGACTCAATTGAGGAAATTGAGTTGCAGAAACAAGCCTACAAAGAACTCAACTATGGAAATTGAGTTGTGGAAACTCAAGCTTGCGAAAAGTTGATTGCAGGAGAAGAATTGTGGAATCGTACTTGCGAAAAGAGATTTCCATCAGTATTTCAGTCTGAAGAAGAAGACTTTAGGTCTGCTAGATTTCACCTTCCATATTGTTTGGTATCAGAGTAGGCTAAAGATGTTGCCAAGACAAGGATAAATGTGTGGAGTCCTTATAGGATGTGTTCGAGGAAGACAAGCTACGAAGACTGACACACAAAGGGAATTAAGAGAACTCCAAACTAGGATGGAAGTTATGGAGAGAAATAATTTAGATAATACAGACACTAGTGATGAAGAAGAATCCTTTGAAGATGAGTGAGAGAAGGTTGTTGAAGAAGTAAAAGTATTGAAGATGTTGATGAAGGCTAGTAATAGACCCAGAGTTGAAGTCCCCATGTATGAAGATAATATTAATGTTGAAGAACTCATGGACTGGATCAATGTTTTAAACAAGTATTTTGACTTTAAAGAAGTGGAGGATAAAAAGAAGGTGATATATGTAGCGACCAGGTTGAAAGGGCATGCAGCTATATGGTGGGATGAACTTTAGATCCATAGAGAAATAAGAGGTAAGCCTAAAATAAAATCTTGGGATAAAATGTTATATCAAATTAAAATCCAATTTATGTCTAAGTATTATCAATTGACTCTCATTAGACAGCTACATAATCTTAGACAAAAGGGTATGACTGTTAAAGAATATATAGAAGAATTCTTTAAGTTGAGTATTAGAGCTGGACATACACAAGAGGACATAGAAAGAGTAGCTAGATATATAAATGGATTGAAATGTGAGATACAAGATGAAACCAACTTGTTGAGTTTGAAAACTATTGAATATGCTTATCATGCAGCCTCAAGGGTAGAAGAAAAACTAATAAGAAAACAAAACCAAAAGAGAGGAGGGAGAAATACAGCAAGAGAGAGAGGATTTCCAAACATAGGAGGTAGAACTCCCAAAGATGAGGCAGAAGGTTCTAATATCCAGGTGACCAAAATAGGAGGATTCAAAGGAGGTAGAGGAAGAGGCAGAAATAGAGAAGTGAAATGCTATACATGTGGAGAAATTGGACACATGTCATGGGAGTGCCTAAGGAATAAACCTGCAGCTCAGAGGAATGCAAACATTTTTGAGGCTCATGAGGTGTCCAATGAAGAAGCAGAGGTGAATAATCCTCCTAAAGAAGGAGAATCTCTTATGCTGAAGAGAGTTTTAGTAAAGATAGAGAAGAAAGTGCATGAACCAACCTAGAGAAAGAGTATGTTCAGGACTAAATGCAAGTCACAAGGGAAGTGTTGTAAGATTTTTATTGATAGTGGTAGTACAGATAATTTGATCTACACTAAGATGGTAGAAAAGTTAGAATTGAAGAGGACAAAACATCCAACTCCTTACAAAGTATCCTGGTTGCAGAAAGGACATCATCTCTTGGTGAATGAGAAATGCAATGTGGAGTTTAAAATTGGTACTTATAAAGATCTGGTATTATGTGATATAATTCCTTGGGGTGTATGTCATATACTCTTAGGGAGGCCATGGCAATATGACAAAAAAAAAGTTTCATGATGGAAGAAAAAACACTTATTCTATGGAAAAGGATGGAAAAAGACATACATTGTCACCATTGGAGGATGAAGCAGTTCCAGAAGGTTTAGGGTTAAATATTTTGTTGATGACTAGGAAAGAACTATTACAAGAGGTCAAGAAGGAGGATGAGATACATTTTTCTCTTGTTTTCTAACCAAAGGTAATATTAACTTCTACAAATTTAGATGATTTTCCTACTTAAGTTAGAGTCTTGCTTTATGAATATGCTAATATTATTGTGGATGAGTTACCAAATGTTTTACCTCCAATGAGAAGTATTAGTCATCACATTAAATTAATACCTAGTGCAAGTTTACCTAATAAGGCATCATACAGACTAACTCCTAGAGAGAATGAAGAAATCAAACATCAAGTATAGGAGCTATTAGATAAAGGTTTGGTGAAAGAGAGTTTGAGTCCTTGTGCAATACCCACTGTTCTTAGCCCAAAGAAGGATGGTGAATGGCAAATGTCCACTAAATCTAGAGCAATTAATAAGAACACTATCAGGTACACATTTCCTTTACCCTGCATTAATGATTTGATGGATTTTTTGAGTGGTTCAAAGTATTTTTCCAAGATAGATTTGAAAAGTGGTTATAATCAAATAAGAATAAGAGAAGGGGATGAATGGAATACTTCATTCAAGACTAATAATGGACTATACGAATAGTTAGTAATTCCATTTGGTCTTACTAATGCACATAGTACTTTTATGAGATTGATGAATGAGGTCTTGAAAGAATACAATGGAAAATTTGTGATAGTGTATCTAGATGATATTTTGATTTTCAATCAGAATAAAGAAGGACATTTGAAACTTCTGAAATTGGTGTTGGAAACCTTGCAAAAAGAGAAGTTGCTGATAAATCTAGAAAAGTGTAGTTTCCTAAAGAAAGAGTTTATTTATTTGGGATTCGTGGTTTTAGAAGAAGGGTTGAATATGGATCCAGATAAGGTGTAAGCAATTTTAATTTGGACAGTTCCAAGAAGTGCATACGAGGTAAGGAGTTTTCATGGACTCGCAAGTTTTAATAGAAAATTCATTAAGAATTTTAGTCAAATTTGTGCACCTGTAATAGACACCTTTCAAGTGGAGAGAAGCAGCTGACAAAAATTTCAAATTGTTGAAGAAGAAGATCATTGAGAAGCCTATTCTAGCTTTGTCAAGTTTTGTTAAATATTTTCAAGTAGAGACAGATGCTATTGGGACAACAATAGGGGCTGTCCTGAGTCAAGAACATAGACCATTAGCATACTTCAACGAGAAGTTAAATGAGTCAAAACAAAAGTATTCCTCATATGACAAGGAGTTATATGTTGTTGTACAAGCTCTCAAGAAATGGAGACATTACTTGATTCCCAAATATTTTGTCTTATATTCCGATAATCATGCTTTGCAGTTTATAAATAGTCAACCTAATTTGAATCAGAAACATGCTAAGTGGGTGGAATTTTTGCAAAACTTTACCTTTTTTATCAAGCATACAAGTGGAAAACCTAATCAATTTGTTGATGCTTTAAGCAGAGTAAGTTTGATCTTGCAAGAAATTAAGGTCAGTTCTTTGGGATTTGAAAGTTTAACTAATATGTATAAAGAAGATGTGGATTTCAAAGATATATATGCAGCCTGTGAGAATCTAGTTTCCCATAATAGAAACCAATGGTTGGACTAAATGTTACAAGAAGGATTTTTGTTCAGAAATAGTAAGTTATGTATTCCAAAATGCTCTATGAGAGAAAATTTGATACAGGAAAGACATAGTGGAGGTTTGTCAGAACATTTTGGATAGGATAAAACATTTGCTTAGGTGAGTACTTTTTATTTTTGGACGACAATGCAGCATGATGTAAAGATGTTTGTTGAAAAATGCAAGATATGTCAACATGCCAAACGAAGAAGACAAAATACTAGACTATATCAACCCCTACCTATTCCAACTAGGCCTTGGGATTCCATTAGGAGGGATTTTGTTCCGGGATTGCCTAGAACTCGAAGGGGAAATTATTCTATTCATGTAGTAGTGTATACGTTTTCAAAAATGGCCCATTTTATTGCTTGTAATAAAACCAATGATGCAACAAACATTGATAATTTATTCATTTCGGAAATTGTAAAGTTGCATGTTTTACCTTTAAGCGTTGTATCTGACAGGGATACTAAATTTGTTGGTCATTTTTGGAGAACTTAGGGGAATAAGTTGGGAACCAATCTCAATTTTAGTTTTGCTTATCATCCTCAGACTAATGGTCATACTGAAGTGGTGAATAGAAGCTTGGGAAATATACTAAGAATTCTTGTTTGTGAAAATCCGAAACAATGGAATTTAGCTTTTGCTTAAGCTAAGTTTGCTTACAATGGTTCACCTAACAGAAGTACAGGCATGAGTCCTATTCGGATTGTATATAGGATGCACCCAAGGGGAGTATATGAACTTAGAAATTTGGGAGGACAAGGTAAGAGAAGTGAATATGGTCAAGATTTTGCATCTAGCATGCATGAGCTACAAGAAAATATTAAAAAGAAACTGCAAGAAAGTGCTAGGAAATACAAACAAAGAGCATATATGGAAAGAAAGGAAGTTAATTTTTAGGTTGGAGATTTAGTAATGGCCTATATTAGGAAAGAGAGGTTTCCTAAGGGAACTTACAATAAATTGAAGCTCAAGAATACTAGACCTTGTAAAATTTTGAGGAAATTTTATGCAAATGCATATGAAATAGAACTTCCTTCTAACTATCAAATCTCTCCAATTTTAATGTTTCAGATATATACCCTTATAAATATTCAGGTGTTCTAGCAAAAGAAATGATTTCAAGAGAAGATGGTTCATTTATAGATTGACAAGGACATATACCTTAGAAAGAACAACCATAGATTGAAGCTATCCTTGACAAAAGGGTTTCAAAGAAGACCAGGGACAAAGAATATTTTTAGTATTTGGTCAAGTGGAAAGATCAGCCATCTGAAGATGAAAAATGGATGACATAAATGGATATTTACATGTATAATGTAAACCCTAGATACATACTGAAGAATCGTTTCTTCCCCCAAAGTATGATGCAATAACATCTAGTCAAAATTCTCTGTTTGTTGAATAAACAATCAATGTTATTTTTCTGCTTCCTGGTAAATTTTCCAGAAGATAGAGTTAGTTCTCAATTCTTGTAATTTGTTTTATAGATAGGGATGGTTTGAATGTAATAAGGAAAATTTTCCACAAATTCCCTCGATTCTTGTAAGAGGTTGCTCGAGGATAGGTTAGTTACATTTTTTCTTTCTTAGGAGTTCAGATCCTCCTGTTGCAGATCTGACGGGTTTGATAGAATTCTATTTAAGATTCAAATGTAATAACCAAAGACATGAGTGGGAATAGGAATGGAATAGGAAAAAAGATAGAAGTGTGGAAGTGTGAGCGATTGAGAGATAGAGTGTATGTAACAGTGCTTAATGGAATGAAGAACGGATTCTTAATACTCTGCATAATTGTCACTATCTGACGTCTTCTTTTCAATTACCAGACACATGCTTATTTCATTATGTGGATAAATCTTTAGTAATGTATAAATGATTCTGAAGGTGGAGATGTGTATAATTGCATAGAATATTGATCACCCATGAATCAATTCGATTATCATCGTCTGAATTGAATTTTGTGAATTTCAGCAAATCAACGGTTGTGGATGAATTCCACAAGAGAAAAGGGAAGATCCAAAAAGTTAAGGTGATATCCACATCTGATATCAGATTGTCGGTTAGGAAGGATCCCACAAGAAATAGATGGCTTAGAATAATTGCAGAAAAGGAAGTTGCAAGAAGAAAATTGGAGAAGCCCATTTTGGAAAAGTGGGAAGGTGTTTCTGCAATCCGCAATCCGAGTGCAGAAAGGACCGTTGTGGACACATAATTGCGGAAGTCCATTTTGGAAAAATGGAAAAGTGTATCTACAATCCACAATTGTGGAAAGGGTCTTGGAGAAAGACGGTTGTGGAAGACTCAATTGCGGAAATTGAGTTGTGGAACCAAGCCTGCAGATAACTCAATTATGGAAATTGAGTTGCAAAAACTCAAGCTTGTTAAAAGTTGATTGCGGGGGAAGAATTATGGAATAGTACTAGCAGAACGAGATTTCCATCGGTATTTCAGTATGAAGAAGAAGAATTTAGGTCTGATAGCTTTCAACTACTATCAAGACTTGGGGCATGATGTTCATCAAGATGAAAGATAAGTTCCTTCCGATTGAATACATGATTTCTCTATTCAAGAAATTGCAAAATCTGGGACAGGAGGAGTTGACTGTTAAGGAATTCACCGAGGAATTCTACTGACTGTCTATTAGGTCAGGTAGACTGATGAAGGGGAAGATGTAGTCGCGAGGTATGTAAATGTCATAAAGCCTGTTATTTAGGATGAGTTGAGTTTTTCAAGGCTTAATATGACTGGAGAATCCTATTAGCTAGATCTCAAGGAAAAGGAGAAACTATCTAAGAAGAATTCGACAAGCAGATGGAAGCGAACAACTCAAAGTTAGAATTTTGAGACCACTAGAGGCCATACCAGTGGGCCAATAAAGGAAGAGATTTGTGATGAACAATGAGAAGAAGGCACAAATAGAGATGGTACACCTGAATATCAACAGGGAGGAAAGAACTCAAAAATTAAAGACATGTATGGGCGTAGAGGAACATTCAGAGGAAGACATGCAAACCAACCAAAATTTGTCTACTACAAGTGTTGAGAACTAGGAAACAGGGTGTATCAATGCCTAGAATCTACTTACTGCAAGTCAACAGGAGACCAGAAGTCGAGAAGTAGATGACAAGACTGATTCTACTGTGAAGGAAAGTTTAGATGAAGTAGTGTCACAAGGAGGTCGAAACTTGAAGACCCAACAAACACTATTGTAACTAGCGTGATAAGAGGAGAAGGATCCAACATAGAGGAAGTCCATTTTTCATACAAAGGTGAAGATTCAAGAAATATTTTGTATGACCATCATCGATGGAGACATCAATGAGAATTTGGTCTTGACAGATGTGATTGATAAGTTGGGTCTGAAGTTTCGACCGCACCCAAATTCTTATAGGGTGTCATGGTTGCAAAAGGGCCACCATGTCATGGTGATACTATAATTCCTGATCAAATTTTAAGATTCGCGGGTTACCCAACAACGTGCTATGTTATGTGATCCTGATGGACACATATCATTTGTTGTTGGGGAGACCATCGTAGTATGACTTGAATATGGTATATGTCAATTGCATAAACATGGTTATAGTTATGAAGGTTGACAAAATATTTCAAAAATTTCCCTTGGTCGAGGAGCAGAGCATCCATAGAAAACAGAGTGGTTATTAGAAAAATAGAGTGTTGATATGTTCAGCTAAGGAGTTCCTAAAGGAGGAAAATAAGAAACAATGTTGCTTTGCAGCCATTCCCAAAGGTTTGAGTGTCGACAACTCGATTGTTGAGGACATCCCGACAGAATCTAGAGAAGTGTTGTCAAAGTTTAAAGGCATAATGGTTGATGAGATGTCGATTGGTTTTCCACTGACAAGGAGTATATCCCATCATATCGACTTGATTCTTATATCAAGTCTTTCGAACAAGCCATCACATAGAATGACACCGATGAAGAATGTTGAGTTGAACTAACGGGTTCATGAGTAATTGGATAGATGGTTGATCATAGAAAGTTTGAGTCTATGTGCAGTACTAGATGCACTATCACCCAAGAAAGGAGGAGAATGTAGGATGTGCATCAATTCAAGGGCCATCAACAAGATCAACATCAAGTACATATTCTCATTGATAAGTATGGAAGACTTGATCAACTGCTTGAATGGAGCAACATACTTCACCAAGATTGACTTGAAGAGTGGTTACCACCAAATACAAATTAGGAAAGGTGATGAATGGAAGATATCCTTCAAAATGAAGGAAGGGATATATGATTGGTTGGTTATGATATTGGGCTAACCAATGCACCAAGTACATT
>LPNX010130483.1:21447-41992 GCA_001517045.1 Pseudotsuga menziesii
TTACTGTGTGATCATGCTACTTTTAATACTAAGTTAGATACAAAGGTTGTATGTAATTGTTGATTGTTATTTTCTTCAGCTTGCTCAGATCAACCTATGAAAGGAAAAGACCTTAGTCTTACTTAGTCATTTCAACTAATGCATGAAACTTCCTTTACCCTTTTGTGCAGGTGAGATCACCCTTATGGGTTTTACTGAAGCACCAGAGAGATCTAGAAGCTAACAACTAAGAGGAGGAAATATATCTTTGGATGAGAAAAATATCCTAACAATAACCTAGTTTCTAACTCCATACTAAACTTCTTATATGCAATACTTTATCCTAAAAAAACAATATATGCCTGAACCATAATAACTAACTTGGATCTTATGTTAAATAATACCATAAATTTAACCAACACTTAACATGCGCCATAATTTCTAAAATATACTATAACCTCCAGGGTGGAAGAAAATTATGAATACGGTTTCGTCCTTGATATATGATATGAAGGTTATATCAAATATTTGGATAAAAAATGAACAAAGCATGATCATTACACCATTCACATGCTTGCCATGTGGTTTTTTAATGAACCCTCCAACTGTCGACAGGAGGACAAAGTGTAAAACCCTTAGGGTTTTAATGGGATGTGAAAGCTGGGTCACTTTCTGTTGTGGAGTTTTGTTTGGTGCTATTTGTCCTATTGAGAATGAATTTGACCTTTGGATGTGTGTATGTGAAAAATTGTTTTCTGCAAGCAGAGAGGAAACAACCTCCAAAACTTGACCCTACCCACCTTACTCAGTCATCGGTGAAGAAGATAAGATTTTGTTTTTGACCATTTGGAGCAACAAAATTGTTGTGGAGGTAAAGCATTTCTTCCTTACCGTTTTAATCTTTTTCTCTATCTGTAATAGATTTATACTTTTAATTTGTTTAACCTCCATGAAATGTGGCAATGTGCAGGAAAACCATGATGGATTTTGGCAGCAAGGGTGTGGATTAAGTCCTCGCTGTGGAGACCCTTTAGTCGGTAAGACTATGGCCTTACCTTTGATAGCTTGTGTTGGGACTTTGCATATTTGTCATTGATTAAGGGGATTCTCCACTGTTATGGTTTGATGATAGGAAAATGATATATCACTCTGGTAAAAATACATTTCATAAAGTAAAGATGATATTTACCACCTGTGGAGTCATAGATACCTGGGCATTCTGTATAATTTTTTTTAGTTTTGGATCTTGTTAATACTGTGAGTACCCATGAGGGTTTCGATGCTGTGACTTGCTTAGTCTGACCATCTAAGTGACTGTGTAAATTTCAGAGAATAAAATAATTGTTCTCTGTGGAGTCTTGCGACTATGCCACTTCCTTTTAGAAGATAATAGGGTTTAAAGTTCTTCCAATTTGATTACAGACTTCGAGTTAGAAGAACATGGACGTGAACCTTTATTTTGTCTATTTTTGTTTAGGCATATTAAGCCACTTTTAAACATAGTCTTGTTTATTTTTGAATAGTTAATCAATTGGCAGCATTTGGATTTCGTTCCTAAGACTACTCATTGTGCAATTGTTAATGAAGTTCGAACCCGGTAGGGTTTTATGTCTTGCTTATATTTTTCTCTTAAAAACTCAAGTGTAATAATGAGTTCAAGTTTTAATATCTTCTTGGCAGTAATAAATGGAATATCAACCATGATCACACTACTTCACTGTTTACTGATAAAATGAAGGTTAGATAATGGGATAAACCCATGTAATATTTTCCTTTTCAACTAGATTTGTGAAACAGGGTCATAATGCCTATACTGTTTCTTCTTTTAGATTTACTACTCGTTTCTAAGAGAAATATACAGGAACTTCCTGCATAACAGAACTTAGTTTTAAACAGTACTTGCATCCATGACTTCACTTGGTTAAAATTTAATTTAATGTATCATTTTTCTGTTGGAATTAACAGTTATATTGTTCTTGGTTTTTTTATTAAGATGTCATTATGCTATGATACATGAAAACCTCTCTCATATTGAAATCTATGCTGAAGTAGAACTCTCTGCTCTGTTTAATTCTTATATAAAAAAATTTGTGAGATCTTATGATAGCTATTACTTTGATGATCTAAATCTGATATTGTAAGTTTTGATAAGCCATAAAACCTTGGGTAAATTTTCATTATTACTAAAATAATTATACTCTGTTTACTTAAGCATTTTGGTTTCAAAAAGGTTTAAGCCCTAAGGTTTCCTGTGACTTTTGTTCTGCAGAAGAAACATTGCAGAAACAACACTAGCTTTAATCTAAAGCCTGTAATTAGTGCTAAGATTTTGTCAATAATCTCGACTTGATGTTAATGAATAATTTAGCTTACTAAGAAAATTGGCCTTAAGATACCCTGAAGTAATCTAGTTTAGATTTATTATAATTTTGTGCCTATACTTGTACTGTAAATTTAAATTTGGTTTTTTACTAATTGTAATTGTTTATAATATTTTTATCCTTTGGATTACGAGTTATGGCTTATAAATTTAACTAAATGCATGGTTGTATAATTATCAGTGGATTGTACACAATAAAAATATAAAATTTATGTTCCCTGTAATAACTAAGATACACAAGGATTTAATCATTCTGGTACTACTTATTCAGACATAATTTTCATATCTTCTAGTACTAGAGTATGTCAGTTCGGTGAGAGGAAAAATACAGGAGATACTTTTAAATTCATTTCTCTATCAATCAATTTCTATGCTAATACTTCATGAAATAATCATTAATTAAAAATCATTTAACTATAACCATATTTGAAAATAACTACAGCTTACTTAAACAGAAGTAAATAGCATATTACATATATAGAGTTGGAACCTAGATATGTTGCAGAAAAGGGACTAACACCTAAGGGAGACTGGTCCACCCAACATTTTCCTGAAGCAGCCAAATCACTTTCTTAGGACCCCCGAGCTTGTTCACTGAACCACTAGGACAAATATATTTGCCACACAATAGACTTCTGCAACTTAGCACTCAGCAACAGAGTTAACTCAGCAAATCACTTTAGCTATCCCCTCATCAAATTCTTTATGTGCCTAACTTTTCAGTTTGTGACAATCACAAAGTTCATTCTCTCAATAATCAAAATGAGTGGCATGCCTCCTGCTCAATTTGATGGTTTAAATAAGATTGCCTAGGTCTTTGGGTCAGTTTTGGAATTTAATGAGCCACTAGCTCAGTTCCCCCTCTCAAGGAACATGACCACTTTTTTAGGGATTATGCTCCTACAACAGTTAAAAAGTGAATGCTAGTACTGCCACTTGTCAACCACCCTTCTACAGCTGCTCCTAGTGGGTCAGTGAACACTCATTTAACAGTCTCCCTTGAATATGTGTCTCCTTTAATTAATTATCAAAATAAATAATTCTTCAATTACAGTCATCCTTGAACCACTTGGTCATAAACTTTACAATAAAAATTAATATAGTGTTTTTGCTGAAATAAATAATAAATATTTATTTTTTAGTTTTGGGTATGTTACAGACACCCCCCTTAAGCTCAACATCGTCCTTGATGTTGCTTAAGTTATTCTGAGTCTTATTAGAACAGAGTAGGATATGCCACCTGCATATCGCTCTCCAATTCACAGGTTGCTTCATATGGAATGAGGTGTTTCCACTACACCTTTACCTGTCCAATGGTGCGATTCCAGGGAAAAAATTCCCTCATGTGGAGAATGCAATTCGGTTCCACCGAAAAATCTCCTTCTGGTTCTACCTGAATCACATTCTAGTCAATCACATGAGTAGCATCATTTATATACCTTTTCAAAATAGAAATGTGAAAAACATTGTGTATCCTAAGATTAGGTGGAAAAGCTAGTTGATAAGCCACTGGACCCACTCTTTCTAATATGTCAAAGGGTCCACAATACCTACGTGCTAATTTAGCACAACTCCTTAGTTTAAAGGAGCTCTTTCTTGGTTTCACCTTAACAAACACGTGCTCACCTACTTGGACTTCCTTCGAATTTCTTTTAAGGTCAGCATGACTCTTTTACCTATCTTGAGTAGTTTTCAAGTTGCCTTGTACCCGTTTCAGTGTTAGTTCCAATTCTTTTAACATGTCAGGTCCTAACATCAACTGGTCTACTAGATTACTCCAACCGATCTAAGGGATATTTGGTCTTGGTCCCTTACATCCTTTATTTCCATCAATGGTGTACATATACAAACCCTTGTTGTGCAAGACCATATCCATATCTTCCCTCCAATAAAGGTAATTGAAGGGTGTAAGGATCCTGGGAATTAGAGAAGCTGAATTCTCCATTTCACATCTATATTAAGCAACGATTATTTAAGAAATATTTGAATGTACCTGCAAAAACACTACAAAACACTTCAATTCACTAGCATGTCAGATCAAACACTCTCCACTTCAACATGTGCACTTTCTCCGAGTCCATCACACCTAAATAGACTTCTGTGGACATAATCTAGAGGGAGCAATGCAATTATTCCAAGAATTACATGGAAACTCAACGGCTTCTAGTGCAATCATGGAAGTTTGTGAGGTTTTTTTTGGCCTAAATATAGGCTCTAATACCATGTTAAATTCAATGAACTATGGATACTCAGGCCTAAATGAAAGCAATCTGAAAAGAAGGTTGCATAAGAGTTAACAATTCAATGTAAAGCGATCAATGGATTCATGGTAGAAATTTCACACACATCGAGAAAAAAAAATGAGTAGAATAACGTTGCATTGATAATAATTAGTGTCTTTGTAATACACAATTCATACAATAGGAATAATTCAAATACATTGGATTGGATTCGAATTCACGAACTCAAATTGACTTCGATTCTAACTCAAAGTTAGAAAATCATCACTAGAGATCACCAGTGCAACTCTGTATCATTGATTCAATTTACAATTAGTTATTTACTGAGGGTAGGTGAGTAAATGCACCCACACTCCCATAAATCTTGCAAAAATGTGCTAGGTTAATTGAGAGTGATCTAACTGATTGTGATCGAAGCATAACTGAACATAACTGAATACCTACCTAGGTTAACTGAAGGAGACTGAAGGTGGCACTCAGAGTGGGTTCTTAAATTATAGGGATTGGTCCCTAAGGCACCTAAAATCATGCATGAAGGAACAGTATGTGGTAGGTGGCACCTAGGTGTGTCCCCCATACACTAGTGAAGTGATGATGACCTCCTAAGCTAGCGAAGATGAACAATTAGACTATGTGGGAAAAGGGAGGATACATGAATCCTAACAATTCCCCCCTTTAAACTTAACTTTGGGTAAACACCAACCTGATTTGAAGTTTTTAATCAGTATCCAAGAATACAACATGCTCGCTATCACCTAAGTGTATAACTAGACATTGCACTAGTGAATCAACAAACCAAGTGTACACATGCCTAAATAGGCTTTACATCCATATGCCTATTTTCACTGTGATTGAATCCAATTCCGCATAAAAATGCTTACAATACAGTGAGTCGAGTAGTTAATCATGTATGTTTCATGTGCTTCTTCATCATCATTATATACCCATGTGCATTTGTCAATGGTATTTACACATGTGTAAAACCTCCTTTGACCAATGAAGCCACCTAGGATGCAATGACTTCCACATTAGACCAATCTTACTTTACAGAACCAACACACAACTCTCTTTCACTTAAACTTCACACTCCAGTTCACACAAGAATTGCACACTACCATTATCAAGTAACGTATCTTAAATAAATGCATAGACATGGTTGAGTTAATGAAGAGTATTTCCATAGGTTCTCTTCTTGTTGATAATATCACCATAGCCACAAACCACAAAATCCAACTCTTGAGTCATAGTCCTTCATGGCTCAAGTACTTGAGAAAATGTCTTTCTTTGCTCGAGAAAATGTCGTTCTTTGCTCCAAAGTAGATGACATCGACACATGAGCAAAAGTCCTTAATTGCTTATCTATGCTCTCATGTTGCCTACATCTCTACGTGAAAGTCCTTCTTCACCTATCTAAGATCTCCATGATAGCTTCCTAGACCCTGCTACTCGTTGCCTGAATCTGCCTGCTACTCGAATTTGCAGCCTACTATTGACAAAGGCTTCCCGCTACTACTTGAGGGTTTTATAGGCTCTACCCAAACCCTTTTTTGGTCTTCCCAATCCTCTTGTTTATTGTCCGATCACTTATTGGGTTGTTTGAGCCTTTCTAGGCACTGATCGGTCCTGTTTCTGAGTTGTTCAGGCCTACCCAAATTTTTTTGGGCCTACTCAGTGAGTGTCTTAGGTTGCCCATTGGTCTCTGGGGCTTGCCCGAATTTTCTAGGCTTGCTGCTCAAAAAATTTTGGGCCCTAGTGTTCCTTCCCCATACTTGGTGTTGGGATATTATAAACCCACTCCATACTTAGGATAACAAATATTAATCATTTCTGATTAATTTCCTATCCAGTGGCTTAAATAGTTGGCATTCACTTGCACCACTTGGTCAACACTTGCCATATATACCCAAGGAACACCTTTATCCTAATTCTGGTTAGATCCTACCCACTTTATTGACTACAAGAATTAGCAATTGTGCCTTCCTGTAGATTCTGTCTTTATCCTACTTTATTCCATCTTTTCAGTGGATAAGGTAAAGCTAGTCAACTAGGAAACCGTTATCTTTTGTTGCCAACCCATCCTCCATGATTTTCTCTCAATATTCCAAGATTTGCATGTTTTTCCATCACTCATGACAACTCACTCATGCTTTAGCTAATTCATAGGGTCCTTGATAGATTTGGAAAGTGCTTTAGACACCTATGGGGGTTTATCATATTTAGTAAGCCTGATTTATGAGCTAGCATGAGTTGTCTTCTATCAACTCTATTTTTCCTTTATAAGGATGTATTACCAATGTAATAATATCAATCATTATTTATTGATCACTCCTTAATGTGTGTGCATTCTTCTTCTTATTCTCTCCTTATGCTAATTCTCTGCAATTCCCTATGAGGTTTATTGTGTGCTTATATTCTTAGTTTTTTTATAGAATTCTTGCTAATATCAAGGCTTTAGAATTCTGACATGGTATCAGAGCCTTGCATTTAGAATTCTGACACTTGGCGGCTACTCGACGAATGGCTGGTGGATTGTCTGCTTCCTCTCTCAACATTGCATCTCTTCTTTTCTGTGGTTTCTCTATCATTCATGGCCTACCGGCTCAAATCCTTATCCATTCACCCAACTCATGACTTTTCTCTAACTACATCAACGATAATCCTTATATACTTAGTTTAAAAAAATGATAAATATTGTCAAAAATACCAAAAGATTATGGGTGTTTTATGCATGAGTCTATAGATAAATTTGATGGTTGTACCAATAACATTAATGTCTTGTACAACCAAACTCCAAATGTGATATTAGTACTATGGCATGAAAAACTTGTAGAATGATGTTGTGCCTATTAACAACACACTATACATACTTCTCACACAACTTAAAGTCATGTTTGATAACTATGTTGATAGGCATTTTTAGATAACAATGTTAAAATAAAAAACATAACATAGGTAACAAAACAATGACATTTACTTTACCCTATACAAATATAAACCTAACATCTTTTATTTTTCAACTACACTTATATATATATATATATATATTCATATCTTAACAACTAAATTTCTTCACACTATTTTTCTTCTCCAAATCCCCTATCCAACCAAAATCTATTTATACCCATCTGATTAAACTTTTAATTAGCTTCGAAATTCAAAGTTGATAATTATAACTCTTAAAACTTAAAACATTTCACAAAAAAAAAAATGCCTATATTTAAATACCAAAAACACCTCTCAGAACCAAACTTAAATCAACAAGAGAAAACTCCCACTCATTAACCACTTAACCTCGTGTCAAAGAAAAAAATTCCTATACAATATTAAAGCACACAACACAACCCTGCAAACGGACCCCTATGGAAAAAGAAAAAAAAACAATTTGGAGTCTGTTTTACGTGTTTTCTTGTACAGGATGGGGAAATATGTACTAGTTATGGAGGATATCATTTGTAATATTGGGAAACATGCTCATTTGTATATTAAGAAAGGATTATAGTCGTAACATGTTAAAGAATTTTGACATGAAGAAAGATAGAGGTAGAACACACTTTTAGAAAACAACCCAAAGAAAGAGGCATGTTGACAAACCAAGCGCAACTTGAAAGACACATCTATTTTGCTAGAATTTTTAGGATGGTGCAACCATGAATCTCAGATACTAACATAAAAAACTACCTTCAAAATAATATATTCTTTAGCATAAGAATAAATCCGGGTAGCATAGATGCATGTATTAACATCAAGAACATGGTTGCTTACCTTCTTGTCATAACAAAAAGTCTTAATGAAGGCCTTCTACAAAAGCGACAAACTCCTAAAGAGTTATGAAAAACAAGAGTTACAACCTCTAAAAGAGGGGTTTAGAATAGACTCAATTCATGGACATTTATGGATGAGAGAAAATATATATTTTCTTTTCTTATTAATTTGAATTAATCAAATAAGCAAGAATTAACAAAATATCATGTATAATGTCACCTTTGCATATAGGATCATCGTCATACATGTAAGAGCCAACACTTGCAATGCCACATTCAACACATGTCTCTTCTAAGTTGAGTAACATAAGGTTATCATCATATACAGGTAGAAAATTAAACATTTACCCTCTTGAGGGTGGAGGTATTATTGAGGGCATCTCTAGATCATGCTTCCCATAATCAAATTTCAAAAATTAAGATTAACATAACAACAATGATGATTGCACTTAACTTTAGAAACCTTAGGTTCATGAGCGCAACCTCTTTGGAGACGAAAGACCCATCCAAAGGGAAAATATCATTCAAAACATAACCAAATTCATTGCTAAAATCATTATTTCAATTTAGAGTTAATTGTTATAGAATAGGAACACTATTTAATCTTAGTTTATCAGGATATAAGATCAAAGTTCTATTCTTTCAAACAGTAGAACTTTCATTTTGAACAAAACAATGACCTACTTGAGAGGTGATTTACTTGATACAAGAGAGAGACATTTATTTTCCATAAGGAGGAGGTGCACAAAGAATTGGGCAGAATGTTGGTTGCGGGGATTATATTTGCAATGGAAGAATTAAAATGGATCAGCCTCATGGTTGTACAGGACAAGAAAACTATGGATATTATAATTTGTGTATTTATATTAGGAATATGAAAACTATGGATATTATAATTTGTGTATTTACCTTAGGAATATGAATGTATAATTTGTATAATCTCTTATGGATATTATAATTTTTGTATTTATCTTAGGAATATGAAAACTATGGATATTATAATTTGTGTATTTACCTTAGGAATATGAATGTATAATTTGTATAATTTCTTATGGATATTATAATTTGTGTATTTATCTTAGGAATATGAAAACTATGGATACTATAATTTGTGTATTTACCTTAGGAATATGAATGCAACCTTTGTACATGATCCATTCCCCACTTCCTTTACAAATGAAGTTTTAGAAAATGCACACAGAAATGTGGGAGGAAGATAAGCATATTCATTTATATAATGGATTTCTAGGGTATCACTGAGTAAGGATTGCAAAGGAAGACAAGACAAAATGAAGAACACCTTTACAACCGAATGGTGTTCATTTTGGTATATTGTTATGGCTTGAAGAATGCACTGATATTTTTTTCTACAATTGTGGTCATAACTTTCAAAGAATTCTTGCATAAATTTTTGGAGGTATATTTGGATGATTGGATTGTATTTCCTTTGCCAAAGGAACACATAAAAGTGTTGAGAATGATGTTGGATAGATGCTAGTAGATGAAGATCTCATTGAAGCTTATTTTTTGATAAGAAAGTTGTTATAATGATTGGGTCAAGAGGGTCATCACATGGCTAAATTTCAAAGAATTCTTGCATAAATTTTTGGAGGTATATTTGGATGATTGGACTATATTTCCTTTGCCAAAGGAACACATAAAAGTGTTGAGAATGATGTTGGATAGATGCTAGTAGATGTAGATCTCATTGAAGCTTATTTTTTGATAAGAAAGTTGATATAATTATTGGATCAAGAGGGTCATCACATGGCTTATAACCTAGAGAAGAATGCCCTAATCTTTCTTCATTAAATTGCTTCTTAGCATATAACAATTATTTTTAAAAAAAGAGGTCATGGAATTCATAGAAGTTGCACCATAAAGGGGAAACAAGTGATTCATTGAATTCCCTTCTTCATTGAACTACTTAGCCTCCAATAATTTTGTTTATCGGCTATCTAGATTATGGTGTTAATTACATACATCACACTACATAAGGTTTGATAGAGGATTACTAAGATTAGGCTTTATACATGGATGCAATGATTCTCCACAAGTAACAAAAAAAAATAGAACTCTTAAATATAGATTTAAAGAGGTTGACAAATTGTTCTCAACCCCATATCAATTAGTCATGAAAATAATTTAATCATTCTACAAATTTGTTTTAAGTGTAGGATTGAAGATGCACACCATAAGAGGGGTCACTAATTTCTTTGGAAAAGTAGCAATCATTAAATATTCTGATATGATGATTTGGATAAGGGAACTCTCTAAACTATAAAACTATGCGAGATCATCAACTAGGGACAAAAACCTTGTAATATGCTCCAAAACTCTTGGAGTATCACATGGCATCACAACAAGCCACCAAAATTCTACTATGATCGGGAACTAGTAGGTCGCGAGGTAGAATAATTATTTAAAAGAAAATTCATGGATGCAATAGAATTATCTATAAACTAAGGATTTTAGGTGCTCCAAGATTTTCCCAGAGGAGTGATTTTAAATAAATGGGTATATTTGAAAGATTTTAAGAACTTTTTCCCCTAATATGGTCACCATTTATGTTGATGCTCAAAATTGGAATTCAAATGACAACAATAAAACATTAAAACATGCTTTGGAAGCAAATAAAAACATTGAAAGGGTAATAAGATACCTAGAGAAGAATGTAAATATACCCATAAAATATAGTTTTATCTATCAAAGTTTTATTTAGAGAGCCAAATAGTTTTATTAATTAGAGTTTTATTTAGATAGTTGAATAACCTAAACATGGTTCACAAATGGTTAAGATTTAAAGTTTTATTTAGAGAGCCAAATAGTTTTATTAATTAGAGTTTGATTTAGATAGTTAAATAACCTAAACATGGTTCATATTTGGTTAAGATTCTAACTAATAGGATGTTTAGGAAACCATATTCCACTTTAGAGTTTGATTTAGATAGTTGATAACCTAAACATGGTTCACAATTGGTTAATATTATAACTAATAGGATGTTTATGAAACCATATTCCACTTTATACAAGTAGATTAACCAATATGGGTGAAGCCAGGCTCATACAATGCAAAATTTAATGAAGTGAACATCAAGATTGTTTACATGAAATATGAATACATGACTAAGTTGGTATTCAAATATTATAGTAATTGTAGCCATGAACCTAAAAAAAATAACTTCAAAAGAAAGGATTAAAAAATAACCCCTAAGTTCACCCTAATGCTTCACTTTCTGTTTAATCATCATGTTGGTACAAGAATTTGTTGTTCTACTTGATGGATTAAACTATCATGAGATTGATATGATTGATATTTAAGTTCATAACACAAACATACCTATTTTTCTTCTCCCTTATTCTTCCATGTCTCCTTCCACTCCTTTATAGAGGGTAGAATGGTAGATGACGAGTCATAATTGCCCCAATACTTTTCTCAATAAATGAATTTATGAGGAAAATAAATTTATCCTTTTGGTTGGATAGCATTTGGAAGGTTGCATTGATAAAATAGGATTAGGAACCTAGGAATACTATGGATCCAACAACTCCACTAGTGTGCATATTTCTCTAAATATAACCAAATAGAGTCATGTTGATTATCACCTCTACAACTAGGAATGGATCTTTGATAACCTAAAAGGATGAGTGAGTTTATGGTGCAACAAATGGATTTCCTTGGCCAATAGATTTGTGCTTATTAAGAACATTTTGGAGGTAATTTTGATCTATTGATTGACATTGGCTTATATCCCTTAGTTGATGATGAAAAATATAAGGTATCTCTATTTTCATTTCTTATGTATTGGCATTAAATAAAACCAAATTATCCCTCTCATTAAATGGGAGTCTCTCTCGAGATCAAAGGTAATGGATGGTTGGGGATTAAAGGATTTGAGTTAGTTTTCCAAGGCTCTTACAAGGAAAGGTGTTTGACACCTCAAAAGGCATAACGACTTGTGTCAATAATGCATGCACAAAAACTGCATCCACCCAATGACAAGGCTAGAATGGATTAGATCCTCCTTGAAATGACTCTTTGATGATTCAATCTTTGAGAAGGCAATAAAGTTGAGTTTTGACTTGGTTGGTGCACCCTTGGCATGGGATCTTAGAGATGGAAAATTGTCCCAAATTGGCAAAGATGCAATTGGGTGATCGAACATGGATCCATGCTTTCCTAAGGACACGTCTAAGGTTCTAAGAAACCATGGCATCATGTCTAAGGTTCTGAGGAACCAGGGCATCATTCTCCTTGTTAATGCCAATAAACACCATATGGTCTCGTTCTCAAATTCAATATAAGAAATGGGTCTTAATAGTTCTTTTGATCAAATCTATGTCAATTATAATAGTGCTTTAATCTCCTTGGTAATTACTCTAACAAATGAAATGAACACCCTAGTATGGATAATGAATAATTTGGGAAGAAGTTACAAGATATCTATGATATTGGTATATGGCTCCTACGGGGCGTACACTAGTTTTAGGGGAATTTGGAAGATGTGGGTAGTCCCAAATGAAATGAGAATCTATTCCCCTAGTTATCCTTCACAATCGGGCCCTTAATCTCTTTTAGTGGGGAAAAGAGGACCCAAGCTTATGTTATCTGTGCGGGGGACAAATAGAAATGTGTTACCATCTATCGATATCTTCCCACTTTGGCAAGGAAGCTCGGTATACAACTACGATGATGAGATATTTCCTCCGGTGGGTTGGAGTCACTCTAAAGGACACTTAGAACACATGGTACGAAACCAAAATCATCGTAGAAGCTCTGATCACTTTGCCACTCCATGTGATGTATGGGTTATGGATTACCAGGAACACAATAATGGTCACGGACATGAATTCCTCCATTATGGATATGATCTATAAGTTCAAATACTCTAATGAATCGGGGAAAAGACACAAGCTCCTCATTCATCAAATAGGTACCCCATTTGTATATAGATCGAAATCGACCTTTTAAATTTTACAATGGATCTTCATGGGAAAACCTGGGGCAACATGGTGCTAGTTGATTCATTTAATTTGGGGATATATCTAGTGTAATCCAATGTGGCATCAAGCTCCATTAAAAAATATACAGAGTTCATTTTTCTTACTACTCTTTCCATCGCTCTTGGTCATGGTGTTAATTTGATGATGGTTAGCACTAACACAAAGGTAATTTGTGAGTGGATGAATAATATGGATTGATGCATGCATATGGGGGTTTCTCATTATTCTAGCATGATCAATGTTGGCACCTAACTACTTTCATTAAAAACACCAACATGCATATGGCATTCAAATTTTAAATGTATACTAGCCTCCAACCAATTATTATGCCACAAGAAATATGCCTGGATATATTAAAACTATTGCTACAATTATCATGAGTCTAACATAAAATTATACATCCAAACTACATATTAAATATGGGAAAATATGCATATATAGCTTTAAAGCATGAGAAATATCGAACCATATAAAATGGAGATAAATTGAAACATGAGCATCACATATGGTAAATAACACTAGATTGATTTCATCATTTCCATTCATTTGAGTGCACAGTTAGAGGTAGACCCTATACTATCCATGTTAAGAGAACATTATGGGACATTTAGAAACATGGTGATTTTGCAATGCTTTATGATCGAATATATGTTGACCAAAGGATGAGTCAACATCATCAAAGTATATTTGTTAATATACTTGAGAGATGATTAATATCTCATCCAAGTCAACAACATAAGTACTACAATTAGTTTTTCCAAATAGTTCATAACTACAATTCACCAATTCAAGGGTTATTAATCCCATTTAGTGCATTGACATGTCATCATAAAAAATTAATTAAGTTCAATACCACCTTAATCATTTTTTTCATAGAAAAAAATCTTTATATTTAGATTTGATGGTAGAAAACAAAATATACATTGGACTACCCTTCGCCTGCTCTCATAAGTTGATTACCACCCTAACTATCCTTACTATGTTGCAAAAAATATTCATACTATCACATGTTTCATAAAGCCTATTTTTTTACATCTTAACAAAAAGACAACAAAATTAGTAGTCCTTCAGGTTCACCCAACATGTCTAATCTATCATCTCATGTAATCCCTATAAATAAATTTTTAGACTTCTAAAAGACAATGTTAAACATAAATGTCTCATAAAACATAAACAAAACAAACTAATGACACTTTAAAACAAAATATAGTTTATGATATTTGGAAGGATCCTCCTCCTCATTTAGATTATTTCAAAGTCCCATCCTAAACATTCATAGTCTTTATTGAAATTCCATATGCCTATGTATTATCTTCTTTGAATATATGAGTAAAATTTATATCATCAAAGGTCACTGTTACTTCTTTAATTTGTTCCAAGGTAGGCGCCAAAACCAAAATTTTCACCCTAATTTTTTTATTTTCCCAATCAATAGCAAGTTTTGAGTCACCCATCACCTGAATATTTTTCATGCCTTTGTTGTTTGCTGCTCTCAATAGAATCCACAATATCATATTTATTATTTGTGCATATAGCTTCTTCAAGCTTTAAACTGTAGTGGTGAGAGGAATATTTGTATAATATTTCCCATGCTCCACATCAACTCCTTGGAAAGTACTGGCAAAATAACCCTAACGTTTGCAATAGTCATTGCTCGTCGTAATTATAATCCCTTAACTCTTCTCTTTAGTGGTCCCCTTATAATCCTCAATATTAATCTTGATCTTATGAGCCACCAGAGAAATAGTGCAATCCTTTCCTTTAAATAGCTTCAGGTTCCTAACCCACCAAATTCAACACACAAATACAAGGCATTTCCTAAAAGAATTTTTCTCCTTTATCTGTTAACCATTCCTACAAACAATCCACAAAGGTAGTCTTGTTCCACCTACTTCTTAAACCAATCCCATGGGATATTTCCTTCCAAACTTCCATAGTGTAAGCACATGCCACAAACAAGTGATTCACTGTATTGTTCTCCATTTTACCAAGAACACATATCCTTATGCCCATCTAACTCTCCTTTTTTCCAATCTTCCTAAGTTATTAATGTTTGAGCCAAGGTAAAATATAACAAAACCCTCATTTTAAGTGGCCCAAGCATCTTCCACACTCGTCTCTAGTGACCATTCTATGTTTGTAGTTCGTTCTTACTCAGTATTAGCTGCATATCCCAATTTGGTTGTTAACCTTCCTATAACTTTGTTTTTGAACCAACACAAGGTGTCTTCCTCCTCAAACAATATGTTAGATAATCTAACATCATTGTGACTAAGATTAAGAGTGCACTAGGTCTCCACCCATATGCCAATTCATTATCCAAATTGAAATATTTAATAATCACTCATCCTTGAGACCAAGCATTATTGTTCATTTGAAAAGAATCATCCTTGAGGTGGTACAACCCCTTAGCATGGATAATTTCAAGGAGGGATTTTCACACCCTATAATTTCCTTTAGCCCCTATCTAGGGGTCCTCCCCTATATTGACTCTCCTACCATTGCCAATATTCTAGGTAGTCCATTTTCACACCAAGGGAAAAGCACCAATCAAGTGTTTACACATAATAGAACCCTCTTATGAATCCTTCCTTTGAATTCTAAACCAATCCTCAAATGAGATACCTTTCAAATATTTGTATTTCATAGCCTTTCCCTGAATACTATCATTGAATACAAGCCTCTAGAGGGTGTTGGTAGTTATTAGTAGGCTAGAGTGATGTATGTTCTTTAAGCCTCATCTACTTAAGGCTTAGGGGAAACAATATTGGTCCATTCAACTAGTGGGATAGCTTCCTTAAGTCATTTCCCTACCAACAAGAAACCATGATTGTTTTCTTCCTAACTTTACTTAAGATTACTTTAGGAATTCTTGTGATCAACATCCAATAGATTGGAGCGCTCTTCGAAACAACCTTAATAAGAACCAAACAATCTCCCTTAGAAATCCATTTGTGAACCCAAATTGAAATTTATGTTTCCACTTTCTTATACAACCATAACCAATCCTTGTGCCTATATCCATTTGCCTTTAAATGAAACCCCATGTATTTGATACCTTGATCCAATTCGTTTATTTTCATTGGAAACAATTTCTCTACCTAATCTTTCAACTCCATTGCAAGGGAATTGATCAATATTTTGGATTTATGCACGTTGATTTCATTCCTATAGCATGACATGAGAGATACAATAGTTCCTTGATAAATTTCAATTCTTGTAAAGTGCCTATATTTAAAATTAAGATGTCATAAACAAAGAGATGGCGGGTTAAAATGACTGAATTTGACAACATAATCCCTTTAAGGACTCCCCTCAATCTTGCATCTTTTATTAGTATACTCAAAGATTTTGTCATTAACAAGAAAAGAAAAGGGGACAATGAGCAACCTTTCCTTAAATCCCTTTAATTCATGAAGAACCTTGAAGGATAACCATTTATCAACATTGCTAAAGACATCGATGTAAGACAACCCATTATCTAATTGACAATATGAATACTCATGCCCAACTATTGCAAAATCAATATAAAAAATAACCTATTCACTCGATCATAAGCCTTGGACAAGTCAAAATATTCAATATAGTTGAATCCTGCTTCTAAACTTTAACTGAGTACATACCTTATTGTGTTGTAACCAAATCATCATGAATTTTCCTATTAAATAGAAATCGAAACTACTCCTCTAAAACAATACCGCACATAATACCTTTGAATATGTTATCAGTTGTCATAGAAATGAGCTTGTAAAGTAATTTGTATGTAATCCTCAAAAGAAATAGCATATTTATGTTTTTATATAAGAGAAATAAATGTTGAGTTAAGAGCCCTAGAAACTTGAGATTTCTTTATCACTTTCACCAAGTCTTATTTTAAGAGATCATTAAAATACTAAGTACAATTCTATAGATAGTCCATTTGGGCATGGTATTTTTACTCTTTTTTTGAAATGCTGGAAAGTATTCAAGACATCTTCCTTGGTTACTTAAACCTCTAGGGATCTATTCATGTCTTCATCTATAAGGTCGGGAACCAACCCACCCACTCATCCTCATAATCTCTCTAATATTTCACTTTCCAAGATCAGTAAAGAGAGATTTAAAATGTGCATTGCCTAACTCCACTTTCTCTTTAAAGGACCTTTCCATTTCTCCATTAGGATGCCTATCCTTCCATATGGTATTAGTTTGATTCCTATGATTTATGCATTTGTGGAAAATAATTTGGTATTATTGTCACCTTCTTGCAACCATTACACTCTACTGTTCAATCTCTAAACAATCTCCTCCTTGTCTAAAATATCCTTCTTTTTTCCTTTTAATAATTTAAGCTCCTTCACCTCCTCTTAAAAAAAATACCGCCATCATTATGGTCGAAAAGGCCCCGAATTCCATCCTTCACTTCCCTTAAAACTATCAAATTGTTACTAGCTTGATATTTTTCCCATCCTTTCATGCCCCCCTTAATCCTTAATATATTATCCAAAAATTGTTTCATAGAAGAAATATCCACCATCTAGGTTCACATGTGTCCACTATCATATAATCATTTATGTAAAATATTCCTCCAGCAACCATGCATGATTAAATTTTAAAGGGATAGGGCCTTCCTTCCGCCTTTTCCATCTTCAATCAAATTGGTCGACGATCTGATAAAGCCCCAGAAACAACCCAAGATTTCATAAGATAATTATAAAAAAGGAGGTCCTCTGCCACAAAAATCCTATCTAGTATTTTTTATATTCCTTTCCTCCCTTATCTAGCAGCCCTCCAAGTGGGAACTAATTTATGAGGTTGCATATCAATAAGTCGATTACTCACCAAAAGCTGAGCAAAATCATCTCTGAGGGGGTCTTGTCTTGTAGTCTCTCCCCAAATTTCTCTAATGAAAACTATATGATTTAGGTCCCCTTCTAGTATCATATTCTTCTCCCAATAACCCCTAGATCCTCCAAGTTATCCCAAAAGGTACTCCTCTTAGAATATGGAGCGTAAACATTCAACATTTTCATGGTCTTATCTATGTCCTTTGCATTAATCTCAACCAATATTATTGATCTCATTAAGGAAGATGTGATAACCTCAAATTTATTATTTCAGGTGGTTATTAAACCATCAAAAATATCTATAGTATCTAGTGTGCATAATGACTAGTAAGGAAAGTAAACAAGACCTCTACACCTCCTCACTCGAGCACATTGTCTCTTGTAGTATTATCAAATCCGATTGATGTACATTACATAGTATTAATCGACCCTCCTAGAATTTTAGGAGGGGGGGATCATTTAGGGTCCTTAGACTGGGCATTTCCCGCTCTAAGGCCCTTGTCAATGGTGGTATGCTTCCCCTCCCTTACTTAGTTTTTGGCCAATGATTTAGCCAATGTAATGTGAGACTTTTTACCAATGATTGAATGAGGTCCTTTGTCCATTTCCAACCCCAAAGCTCATCTTTTCTATCTACCTTTGATCTAAGTAGATAGGAAGAGACAATTTGTGGCTTAGTCTTGCCAAACCCTTGAGAGGTCATTTGATATTCCACTAGTTTTCTACTTTTTTGGTTATTTCATCCTCATTGCCTAGAGAAAAGGGTTCTTCCCTAGCACATCCAAGAATATCATGGCATTCACATTCTCAATTGGATTAGAAGGAATAATGTGTATTCCAAAAGCCCATTCGTTTTTCATTATTATGGTAGATGAAGGAGGCCTCACTCCTATGGTCTTGACTAACCATATCAGATGACACAATAGGAGATAAACCCTCTAAAACCCCTAAATCATATTCCTTTTGGAAGAACACAAGGGAGGGGAGGCATTATTATTAGCAATTAAAGTGAAATTCTAGTTCATAATACTCATCATCTTCACTTTGGAGTCCAGGTTAACCAATGTGTCCCAACATTCCTTTTCCTCTTCTTAGCTTTCAACCACAACCATTAGGTCTAAAACCTCCTTGTTTACCTCTAAAACCCTTATGCCAAACCTCCCTTAACTCCTCTTCTTATCTCGAGTTTTCTTATGCTCAGATTGATGATGTTCCTTGGTTAGACAATATCCATGAAGATTACCTACCTCTTTATACCAATTACATCTAAAAGGAATCCTTTGTTAATCCAACTTTTGGTAAATGTTCATGGACCCCAATCAATGCCTAGTTCCACAAGTAACCACTTCTTAAGGTATATTTTCACCAAAATGAATGCATCCTTCTATCCACCTTCTCCTCCCATGCATCCTCTAAAGCCACACAAATGACCTAACTAGTTCCCCTCCTTCTTCAAGATATATTCCCTCCATAACTCCCATGGAAAACCTAGTAACATTGCCCAAATTTCCTTCATATGTAATTTCTTACTTTGGGGGTCAAAACTTGGAAACCAATTCTTAATACAAAGACCCAAGACCCCCTATGTCCAATCTCCCTATAGAATCTTTGCACAATCTTCCTTTGACTTAAGAATGAAGCTTATCCAATCCCTAATGTAACATAACCACTACCAGTAGTAGCCATTTGGGGTATGGGGTATAAAACTGTTTACTCATTCATTTAATAATATATTCAATGCAACAATATATATTACTTGTCTTGCATATCCATCCTACAAGATTACATTATCCATTATGCCTTGTATTATTTGCAATTATTGATCTATAACAATGACATGAGCATGTTGGTTTAACTTTGGCTTTTCATACCTCATGTGTCTAACAACAAAGAACCATATGGGACTGAATATTATTAACTCAATGAAAATAGAAATCACTTACACATTTTCGAAAACATAATTGAATAACAATAACATAGCTGAGATGCATAATTAGCTTGTAAATATTCTCCTTGCGACTAAATGTGCAACTACAATGTTCCTCCCAACCATAGGCGCTCTGTCCGACATATACTATTTATATCAAGAGGCCACCCCCAAGCTAAGCAACAGTTCCACTAGGGCGAAGGATTAAGTTTTATATCAGAACTTATTTATTTGCATAATAGACATTAAGTGCGCAAATGATAGTCCACTTAAAACATAATATCGATCTTATACTTATTCTCATATGGTAACTATTCTCAAAACGCCGATTGCAACACTACATATATGTAATATAGTGGTTTATATAATCAAGACATTAAAATATAAATTTGCATTCTAACAAAACTATACTATATAATGCATTGAAT
>LPNX010130490.1:1090-26024 GCA_001517045.1 Pseudotsuga menziesii
ATAAACATCAACAATATGTATGGAATTTTTTGTCGCACCTATGGATTGAATTGAAAATAGTACAGTGTGACTGACCATAGATTGGAGGGGAGGTTCAAAGGTTGGATAGGAGCTAAGAGAGGAACAACTTTTGTTCGTCAATAGATATCTAACCTATCACCTTTCCCTTGTGGCAAATCATTCGATCATTGGAAGGAAAAAGAGCTCTTGCCCTCCAATAAATCTACCTATCTGCCCTATTCACGATGATGTTCAAGTAAGTAATCTAATATTTTCACAAATGGAAAAGAAGTAGGAACCGTATCAAGTAAAGAATAAACAAAACACCTTTAAAGATCATATCAAAATGAGGGGAAGACAAAATACAGGGCTTTGTATAAGTCTTTAAGTAACCTATAATTTACGATGGATCTAGCTACCTTTGGGAATTTGAGGGTGAATGGGTTGCCATCGTTTGCAAGAGTGATCATGTTAGCAAAAAAGGTAGATGTTGTTCACTCAACCAAAGTTTGGTAACTTAATTTTGGTTTAAATACACAATTAATAAACAATAACTTATTGGTTTAACTAAGCGTGATCAATCAAAATCTATGAAGCAAGCCAAATTCTATGAGGCAAGTAAAATTCTATTCAAACTGAGTAAGTCAATAAATCAATTAATATTTATTGGGAACAATTATAAATACATCAAGCTTTTCCCAATCTATATCTGACGGTTCATCCCCATAGGTGGGTGCAGCCAATTCTATTACCTTACTCTAACGAATGCTTGCATAATATAACTTCAGTGAAGGAGAACTAAGCGTTAATACTTAACAAGGGAACTTAGGAAAATGTAAAAACCGTTTCAATTCCCTCCCCCTCCTACTAAGGGAGAGTGGCTTCGCACCCTTCGAGCATGTTATAATGAACTTTCGTGCGTTATAATGAACTTTAATTAATGAATATTAGGGTGGTGGGTGTGGAACTGTGTTCAGATATTTCTTTTTCTCGACGTTCTAATCTCTACTGTGAGATCATCTTCAGGAGACCAATAGAAGCTTGGTGAAGAATAATATTTGCCCAAAATCTTTTAAATATGGAATTTTTGTGTTTCATAGAGAATTCTTATTAGAGAATTTTTTATTATTTTAAAAAAAATTTAAACTTTTTAATTATGTCGGTTTGGTTTAAATTTTTATATTATTAAGGTGAAATTAGGTTTTGCAAAAAATTATTATTAATTTAAGGTTTTTTAACCTAAAATAGTTGTCTCTAAGTTCATAAATATTATTAATAAGGTTTTTTATTAAAGTTTTCAAAAAATGTTATTGTTTTGATTTTACGATTTACCTTTTTAAATTATGAAATAAATTACCAAGTAAACAAACCTAAATTTCATATTTAGTTTTTAATGTTTAAAGCCTTTTTAATTCTAACCATTAATGTTATTAATGTTATAAAAAAATAAAAGTTTAAAAAGTTTTTAAAATTTTTAAGTTTAGTTTTAAATGTTGTAAAATCATTAACTATAAATGTTTTTTATAAAATATTTTTTAGTTAGTTAGTATGTTTAAAATAATATAATTGATTTAGTTTAAGACCTAGGTTTAAAAGTTTTAAAGGGGTTTTTAAAATAAAAATAAACTTTTTATAATTAAATTTAAATGTTATTTAAATAAAATTATTTAATTATATAATTGTTTTTTTAGGTGTTTTTATCTAAAAGTAAAGTAGGTCGGGTTGGCCAACAAATAATATAAGTGAAACATATTCTATTTGATGAGTCCTGGTTATTACCTCGGGTTTACGTCATTCATAGGGAAGCTATAGCATTGTAGGTAAGGGATAAAAGCAAGAAACTCAATGTTTTTCAGTCAAGGAAAAAGCTAAAAATGAGAAACGTTTTATCCCAACTTTTACCCGTAAGGTGCTTTAGTTTTAAGGGGCCTATAATTAGGGAGAAGGAGCCATAGTTAAATCTTTTAACACAAGAGAAAAAAACTTAAGATCGGGTGAAAGGAAGGAATCTTTCTAATCTTGAAAAAGTACAAAAACTTAAGATCGGGTAAAAGGAACGAATCTTTCTAATCTTGAAAAAGTTTAGTTTCCTTTAATTTCCCAAAAACATAATTAATTCAGCGGAAAGGAGCATGGGAATTGTAGTATTTTAAGTTATCGAATGTTCTGGAATTGTCTCTCATTTTTTTATTCCTATAAAATTCAAGTGATGTAATTTGCAGTTATTGTAGACTACATTGTTTACCCTAGAATTTGATATTCTCAAACATGTTAAGTGCACTGTGGCTTCAAACAATAACTAGAAATTTTTTGGGGATAAATTTTTTAACCGTCAATAGGAAAAAGAGGCAAAGGATATTGAAATTCCAAATATAACCTGGGAAGTCTTCGAACTAATGATCAAATAATTCTTATGGTTTCTTCTATGTGTTTCTTATGGCAATAACCAAGGATTCATTCCTGTTATAAAGAGTTCAAGCTGAAATGAAAGAAACTATGACATGTTAGAACTCAAATATGTTTTATCCAAGAATGTTTGATGATTCTGATGGGGTACTGGTGTCAGATTTATATACATTGGTATAGTAGAGATGACAACAGATATTGCACAAGACCTTATGAGAGCTGCTAATCAATATATTTTAGAAGGCCTCGAACATTTGTGCGAATATTCTATTGCACAGGTATTCTTTTATTTCGTTGCGGTTTTTCCTTTTTGTTATGATATTGGCCAGCCTCAGCACTGAGATCTGTGGGAGCCAGGCACTTTTCAGGATCTATAATCAATTTTCTGTGTAGCTATCGTTCTGTTGTAGAACGCTTACCACTAGACATACGTGATTACTTGTTTAGAATATTAAGGCCTCCGCCTTATATGCCATCATTGTAAATGAATTCATGATCATTTTGATTGGATTCTGTGGATGGTCTCATCTTCCTGGAGAACTAGTGCAGAGAGAGGTATTTTGACGGTGTTTCTCAGCATTGCCAAGATTACTGCTAGTTATATAGGATGCACCGATTTGTCAAGTGAAGTTGAAGTAAAATGATTGCAAGATGTCAATTGACTGTTTCAGATCTTTTCAAAATGATCCAGAATTTTGAATTCAGAGATTAGCCATCAATTGATATTTGATGGTTTCTCAATTTAGTTGTGTACCTAATTTAACACTTGCAATTTTTTTTCTGTTAATAGATGCTTTTGACATTTCTACTTTGTTGTATTTCAACAGTCGAATATCAATCTACTCGTCAAGATAAATTCCAGGTGCAAGTCTTAGGTGATTAGGACATAAGATTATGCACTTAGCCAAATGAAAATTAGTTGTAATTACTGATTTATATTTTTAAGGGCAATCATATTGATCAAAACAGTCTGCTTGTGGGCCAATTGTAATCCTCTTGGACCTAGACAGAAGCAATTTCCACCTTAAAAAACACAAACTTGCATCCATAAATTGGGTTGGTTATCACTTTTGATGTATGTGGCTTGCTTGGTCAAGAAGGAGTAGAAACAATAAACATAAAATCGGGCGCATCCAAGCCTCCTCTTGTTATAAGGAAATATATTCAGATGTAATTGGTTCAATGCGTCGATGTAGGCATGCATGTTTATTCGACTGAATGGGGTAGGTGTGTGAGATAAGTTTAGTTAAGTGCTTTCCTCGACCCAAGATTTGAACATTTGGAATATCAATTTATCACCCCTCAACCTCTTGGTACTCTTCTTTTCTTCGCGTTATCGATTCCCTGGAAAGACCGCTTATCATTTTAAAAACCCCCTTGGAAAGCTGGGAATGGAAGGACATTTCAATGAATTTATAGTTTTTCTATTAATTAGCCTGCCAAACACAAACTTTCATCCATTGCTTGGGTTTAAACACTAATATCTCATTTTCCAGGAAATAGTAAGCACAGAGTATGCATCTGGCCACCTTTACTAGGAAGTGCTAAAAATGGAGTCTCTTATTTGGATACCTTACCTGAAATGCGTCCAGCCAATACCAAAAAAGGTCACCTCGAGGAATCTCCATAATATAAGGAAATTCCATACATTTCCCAAGGAGTTGAAACAGATTTTTATAGAGGGGGAATGAATAATAGTGCCCCAGTTACGCAAATGGTCTTGGAGACTCAACTTTGATACTCGACTGGGTCTCCTGAAGAAATGCATAAAAAGGGAGGAGAGCACTTGGCCCACTACACCAAGATTCTCAAATATTTTAATGGTAAATTTGTTCTACTTCTCGGCCCACACTTCATCCTTCCAACTTTGAGCTTTTAACCCGTAGTTGAGGATGCAAAACCCGAAGTATACACAATGGATTTTTTACCTTCCTTAGGAAGCTCCGGTATTTTTCATTTAGAAATAAAATTATTATTAAGGAACAGGACTTCTCACTATTGGGGGCATGGAATAATATCTGATATAGGGTTTGATTTCTCATGCAGGGTTTCGGGGTTTCAGAGAATCCCCGTGTAGCAACCAAGTTTTGCATTTCTAGGATTAAGAAGAAAATGTCTGCACATATTGGGCAATCAAAAAAGATGATGATATCCATTGCAATTGGCGCAATGGAAATGAAACCCTATGAAAATCTATAAACATTCACACAAACCCTTGGACGACAATCGAGTATTAAAATAGGCCACAAGAAGTATATAATTTGATGTGGCAAAAGTAAATAACAACAACAACATACATCACATACATCAAAATAAGGGAAAACAAATAAGGATGAAAAATAGATTGGCATACCTTAGCGATCCATGCCAGAAATCCCTTGACCTTGGTGAGCACAAGATATTCAAGCCTCTATTGTCTGCAGGTAGCTGTTTTGTCACCTCCTCTTTTAATCAATACCATGTCGTAAAACCCTAATGGCAACCACAAATGTAACCCTTATTATTATTCCTGTCCGGCATACCCTAAACAAGAATTATACCCTCCCAATCCTCCTCTTTCACAATTTCCATAACACCATTGATTTCAACAAGATTGATAGAAAAAAGAGACCATAGAAACAATCGAGGAAGCTTAATTTACTATCCCGTTGGTGTTACCAGAGTACGCTCCGCCAAGAAATCCAAATGCAAAGAAAGTATTGATACAATGAGATGCGAAGTACCCATTCATGTTGTCGAATATCCTATCAGGTGTTAAGGTGGAAGGATATATATTCGGGAGGATTCTAACACTAAAATACGCAAATAACAACTTGACAAACCGCAAAAAAAATCTCCCAATACGCTGTACCTGCGACAGATTTAGACTATTGGAAACTCCGCAGTATTGTTGGAGCCACAAACTTGGGCGTTAGGGCTAGAGAGATTTGTCATTTTGAACTTATTGGCGATCCCTCACTTTGGTAGAAGTGAGGAGATAAACAATTGCGTGAAAATGTTGTTGTCTTTTGTTTAGGGAGGATTCCTATGGATAGTGAAGAGAATTTCAACGGATACAAGTAGAAAAAAATGACATTAAGTTCAAGAGTTTGAAGAGATTCCAAAAAAGAAAAGGTGAAATCTAGGGTTGCACGAAAACGACGGTGAGTTCGATAGTTTGATGAGAATAAGAAAAAAAGGAGTGCGAATTCTAGGCTTGAGGGAGGAGGGAAGTTTTAAATTTTCATTTTTTTTAATATGATGTGATTATAGTCATGGTTATGTTAGTACATGATATATATATATATATGTTTGTACATAATATATACTATTGGGATTTATTAATCAAAATGTACAACATTTAAATATTTCATAATTCTAAGTTGGCCATAATAAAAATCTAATTTATTGATTTGAGTTATTATTTATATTTTTTCATGAAAATGTAATTTTTTATATTTTTATTTATTAATCAAATATTAAAAGAAGTTTAAGTGAAGTTTAAATAACCAACACATTGAGGCCACAACTCAAATGGTACGTAAATGAAATTGAAAATATAAGATTCCCTATCGTGCGAGTTGGTTATCTTCTTGTTTGAAGTTGCATCTCTTTAATATCTTGTTTTATAATTTAATTTTTTCACTTCCTTGAAATTTTCATGGAAAAGTACACATAACATGGGTTCAAAATTAGAACATGTTCAAGACAACTCATGTGGACTTTTCAACTTAATCAAAACATGTACATTGATTATTTGTTGCTCTATTTTTGTGAAAAAAAATAAATTTAACTTATAAAGTATTAATGAATTTAAGGTTATTTTATTATACAAATTTAAAGATAAAAAATAAATTGTAATATTTTCATGTTTTAATGTTGGGTTCATGAAAGTGAAGTGTTGATATTTATTTCAGGAAGGTTCAAGCATTTCATCATTGACACCCTTGTGTTTGTAATGAGGAAGGAACGTATTTATTGCCACATGCCTTGAATTGCAATTTCTATAGTCTTTGGCCCTTGTTGAAAAAAAATCCAATTATAGATAGAGTTGAATTGTGGATCCCCCATGCTAGACACAATTCACATCCACCAAATTGTGAAAAGGTTTCTTCATCTTATAATTTATTTAAGAGGATGGAAAATATAAGAGTTTCAATCAAAGCACCCTAGTTTATGGAGGGTGCAAATCTCTTTAGAAGTGATGGCACCCTAAATTTAATCCACATATGAAAGTATTGGTGGAGGCCTTGATATGGCTTTACTTGCCTAGTATACTGTTAGAATATTGCGATATCGAGACTCTTAGATCCATTGGCAATTCTTTGGGTAGGTTGATTACCATCACTACAAAAAACTAATAGTAATATTTCTAATAGATGTGCTTGGATATATTTTTGCATTGATTCATGACTAGTCATTCTTTCCAAATTGCATCGAAGAGCATAGACAAAAGTTGGACACAATATTTTGGACTATGCAAACATTGTTTTCCCATGCAAAATTTGTTTTGAATGCATGCATGTGGTGGCCTTGTGTCTAATGGAAAAATATTCACATCCTACAAAAGGGAAAGAAAATAATCCTTCCTAATGGCAAAATTCAAAGATGGGACGCCATTGGGTGGAATCCAAGATGACTTCAACATTACCTACATCAAAAACTTTGGTCACTAATATTATTTCATATTGGCATAGACATGGTGGAGACACTGATATGGTCATCATTCTGAAGGAAACTTCTCTTGTATTAGTTTCAATGTCGTAAGACTCTCATGGGAAAGGGAAGAGGTGACATAAATAAAACTATTTAGATTGGGAAAGGTATCCAACCATAGTATCATACATTGCAACACCCTATGTAATGGTATTAAATACCCCATCAATACCCAAATAAGGGGTTGGTTGGATTGAATACAAGAGAAAGAAAGAGAATTTGGTTTGAAATCCGTAGTTAGATTTAGTTTTTTCCAAGGAAAAAATATCGCAATTCATTATAAAAGAGAAATGACATTCTTTACAGTCATATAGACCTCATCTATATCTTCACCTATTGATAGTTTGTGAGTATAAAAACTCAAGAGAAACTCTATCCTATAGGACTTACATTTTTCAATAGTCATTTTATTTGTGCTTACAACACCCATAAAACCAACTACAAAATATGTTATTCATGGATAACAACAGAAATGAATAGTCCCCATGGATCATAGATAATGTTAGAAATTGGGGATGCATAGTTTAGACAGAGATGGGACATGGAGCATCCTCCATGATGGTGTCATTTTGGCATTCCCATTTTTTTCATTCACCATCACCCAATAAGACACCATCCTTTGATAAATGATCTACAATTTGATTCATCTCTCTCAAAACATGTTGGAAGGATATTTCCCAAAATTTAAAGACAATTATGATCAACTCTTCAGAAATAGGCCTAAGATATATATTCCTTGGTGGTATGTGATATTTCATTCAGTTAATGATCATAAAGAGTCACCAAAAACTTGAAGTCTCATAATGAACTTAGGCCCTAGAGTTTAATCCCAAACCATGGCCTCGTAGTAAAAAATTATTCATGGTGTTGAACATCCCAAAATGGCCATCATGTCCCACTAACAATCCAAAATATTCCCTCTGTAAGGCCTATGTGATGGACTTGACCCCCATGCAGAGTTAAGGGTCATTTATGGGTGATTATGGGTAAATGAAGGGTAATTAAGGGTTTATTAGTGATCATTGACGGGTAATTTGTGGTCAATTATAGGTAATTAAGGGTCATTTAGGGGTAATTATTAGGTAATGAGTTGCGGTAATTAGTGGGTAGTTAGGGGATAATTAGTGGTAATCAAGGGTTAATACGAGGTCATTTAGGGGGTAGTTAGGGGATAATTAGTGGCAATTATGGGTCAATTATGAGTTAAATAGGGGTAATTATGGGTCATTTATGGGTAAATAGGGTCCATATATCCAAAGGGCTTAGCTAAACCAAGGTTTCCCATGATGGTCAAAATTTAGTTAGGTTGGCATGTGCCCATTTCAAATCCTTATGTGTGAGGCACACTAGTCTACATCAATGGGTTTACTAGGGAATATGGCATATATGAATTTTTAGAAGCATCCCTTGGGTTTCTCCACAAGGTTTTCCTTCTAAAAAAGTAGGGACCATTTAGAGGGTATCAAGGGTTAACTAGTGGTAAGCATGGATTATTTAGGGGTACTTAGTGGTCAAGTAGGGGTCATTTAGGTGCAATTAGTGGTTAACTAGGGGTAATAATTAGGGTTCAATTATAGGGTAATTAGTGGTAAATTGTAGTACTCTTAAAGAGGATGGATATTGAGAACATACTTGAAAAAAGTATTTAGGGGAAGTGCTTATAATCCCCCACCCAGCGCAGTTCCTTTCGAAATTTATGGCATTAGTCCAAGCGTTGTACCTGGATCTATACTTGGTGCTATGTTGGATGTTTTATAGGTGAAATTCCTTGCTTTATACTTGGCGCTATGTTGAATATTTTTCCTATTGAAATTCATGACGTAATTCCTGTCGCTAACCTTCGATTAATGTATGGTGTTATGTTATTAAGGACGTTTTTTTGGAGGCTATTCTTGGTGTTATATGGGATGCTTTTGCGGAAGCTAATTGGGATGGTAATTGGGACGCTAATTAGGATGCTAATTATTGTCCAAAATAGAGCCAACTTTTAAAAAGGGACAATAATTAGGAGGCTAATTGGGATGCTAAATGGGACGCCAATTAAGATTCTAATTGGGATGCTAATTAGAATCCGAAATAGTGCCAACTTTTAAAAATTGACGCTAATTGGGATGCTAATTGGAATGCTAATTGGGATTCTATTGGGGATGCTAATTTGGATGCTAATTGGGATGCTAATTAGCATCCAAAATAGCACTAACTTTTAGAAAAGGGCGCTAATTGGATGCTGATTGAAACGCTAATTGGGGCGTTAATAAGGATGCTAATTGGGACGCTAATTGAGATTCTAAGTAGCATCTAAAATAGTGCCAAATTTTAGAAAAGGGACGCAAATAACGCCATTAAAAGTGCCATCCCATGGAAAAGCGTCCACTTTATTCAAAAAATGATGAAAATTACACTAAAAGTGATAATGGACGCTAAAAGGGAAGCTAAAAGAGACGCTAATTACAGGTTTTTGTTGTAGTGATGAGAGGAACAATGGGAAGGATCAACTAATCGATACAAAGAAGAACCATGAGAAAGGAGATAATTTTCAAGAAGATCGTAGATCCTCAAATGATACCGAAGGGTCATAAAATTAGGTCAAACCTACCAGTAAAAGAAAGATTGACCACCTCGAAGGGGAATTAAAAATATTAAGACAACCAGCTTCAACGGGGAATCCAAGACCGAAGAAGTAGCAGAAGACTGGATACTCGACATTAAAAAGTATTTCCAAATCTACAATTACTCTAGTAATATGAAGGTAAGGATGACAATTTACAGCCTGAGGGGAAAGGCCGACATTTGGTGGAAGGACCTAAATATTTCCCATGGATTAAAAGAGAAGAACTTGGAATGGTCAGAGTTTAAGAAATTGTTTAAGAAATAGTATTTATCAAAAAGCTATTATGAGAGGAAGAAAAATGAATTCTAAGAATTGAAACTCAACCAAATGACTATGTAGGACCTCATCAATAAATTTATGGACCTACTAAGTTTTGTGCCTTACATTAAGGAATAAAATGCGAAGGTTCAACTATTCTTAAGATTTTTGTTTCAATCTTACAATGCCCGGATCAAGTTCGATAACCCAAAGACCTTAGATGAAGTGATAAGGAAGGCCAGATTGTGTTTCAAACAATATAAGCAAAGGGACAACGTATCCAAGGTATGGAAGGATAAGAATCAAGAAAATTTCAACAAGCAGAAGAAGGGCTTCCAACTAGAACCCTTCATAAATATTCCAAGGGAACCACAAGGGAATTCCTACAACAAAAATGAGCCACTTTAGCAGAAGAGTAATAATCCTGTAAAACTTGGGCCCAAAGGGACTGTTGGAAGCCCTAAAGAACCCTGAAGTTTTGGAATGTGGAGAGACACATTTGCGAAGAAACTTTCCACCACATTTACAAAAATACTTCCCACTCCTCAATGAATCAAATAAGGTTGTTCACAACCTGCAAGAATCTTCCACTGTTGGGGAGGTTGGAAAGAGTCTCCACTAGATTAATATAACCCTTGAAAATTGACAGGCATATCATCAATCGGCAATTGTGGAGATTGAAGTTACTATTTCTAACCGAAGGCTATCTATATTGATTAATCCACAACCTGCTTTAAGTTACATCACTCCTAAAAGGGTGGAGGACTGTCAGCTCTCCAAGGTAAGGCATGTGAAACCTTGGCTAGTCCAACTTGTCACTCAAGAAAAAGGAAGGTAACTGAATACATTGTTGATTGTGAAGTTAAATTATGGGATCATGCGACTAGTTTCAGTGAACTGAGAAATGGTAACAAATCCTGAGATAAATCATCCTGACATCATATTGTCACATACCCAGTTTGGCATATAAATCAGGCCCTCCTCAGCAATAAACTCAAGTAATTCATAGTGTGATGTACGCTTCATCACTGGATTATGAAGTTCAAAAAGCATTGGATAATCTATGTGTAGAGATACCGCATATCCATTAAACAATGGTAATGAGATTTATTTCAGGACAGGAGAATGTTGAATGTTGTATGTACTAACCCTGAAGAAATGTATTGAGAAAATCCTTAACAAAGTAGTATTATAAATGGCCACTATACTTTGTTTCTGTAGCATTATGGTAAAATGAACACTAACGATATGACACTTTCTTTGTATATAATTATTAAACACACAATCTATCCTAAATCTCTTCTACAGGACTATTCTCTACAATGCTATTTGATTAGGAAAATGTGAAGTAAAAAGCTAATAGGATATAGAACTAACAGTAAAAATATGAATAATACATTTACTCACCCAGACGATCAAGAGCTGACGGAGGCATTATAACTGGCAATTAACATAAAGAACAATCAGATTATTTCATGGAATCCAATTAAACTGTCTACAAGAAAATTGGTAAATGCTGCAATAAGAACTAGGGGAATGTGGAATCAATATTAAATAAGATATGTTAGGAAATTTTTTAAAGATCATCGTACTTTTGTCACCACTTTCCAGCTGAGGCTGCATCAAGAGACCAAAGCATCATCATAAGAACTGTATTTTTATTAAGTATCTATGCTTGGAGTAACAATTATAAAAACCCGATTTACTATCATATATTCAATCTGCTGTATCAATAAATAATAAAAATAATACCTTATCAATAAATGATGTCGAATAACATCCATAAGTCTACTCGAATGAAGAGATGGAAAAGACAAAGGAGAGATGGAAAAGACAAGAAGGAGGAACCGAAAAAGAAAGGACAAAGAAGGAATCTAGGAAAAAGGAAGCAACACCACCCTAAGAAAACAAAATTGGAGTGAAACAATAAATAGTCGAGATGAGACACTAAGAGAAGAAGAAGCATTGAACAACAACAAGCACAAAAAATATAGCAAGATGTAGAAAAAAATGAAGATTTAAGAATTTCCCAAGAAGCAAACTTGCCTAATAGAAAAGAGAATGGTAAAAAGGATAAGGAAAACCAAGGGAACAAGCAAATAAGAAAAAAAATGAGGAGGTTGAGGAGCTTATAACCTTAAATCATATTTAAGCTACCTAGTGCCATCCATAACAATAGCTCATCTTTCCCTAAAAGAGTATGAGTAAGGTTTAGGAAAATTCACCTCGTCAAAGTTGGATGTGATCGTTATCCTAGATACATTTGTCTTCGAACAATTGAAAAAATGAATGGTAAAAATTCACAAAAGAACTCATATTGCAAGGGATTCCATAGCTTACAGTCACCATCAAGATTACAATGATAACACAAACAAAATCCAACCCAATAGCCACTACTTACCGAGAATTTACTTTGTCTTGAAAAACTAAATTCAATGATGATCAAGGAAATTGAAACTTGCAAGCAAAATTTAAGTGCCTTCGGGGAAGAGGAAACCCATCATAAATAAAATATGACCAACATGGTAGACTTCAAGGCATGTGCTTGAATTACATTATGAATTGAACAATGCAAAGAGGTTTTTTATAGTGATCTATGTAATTCCAAGGTTATGTTACCCAGTAACTCACATTCTTTTTAATAAGCTCAAAGAATTGAAGGTAATATTGAATCAAATCCAAATGGGGTTAGATGAGTTGTAGAAATTTAAGGGTGTCCATGGGACCCATTTTCCTTGGTTGGAGGGAGTGGGGCTAGTGGGCCCCCAATTGGGATCATGAGAGAAGCACATGAGAAAAATGATTATGGGTTGTTGTTGCTATGTTTTTTCTGTTGTTTTTAGGCCCATGGTTTTTCATCCCTTTGTAATCTAATTTCACTTTGGTAATTAGTGATTCCTATGTTGGTGAATGCCTATACTAGATAGTATTGTAAATAGTTTAATTAATAAAATGAAAAAATAAAAATATTGGTGAAGCTCTAAATTAATATGGTTTTTTCCATTCGGGGTTTATGGGACAATTTTTTGTGTACTTTGAGCAAATGTCATTGTTTACTTTCTATTTGGATTACTAATCATATGCATTGTTATACTTTTAAACAAGTTCAGTTTTTTTAGAAATGACAAACATAACCAAAGAATGCACACGAAGAACTTTCCCAAATGAGCGAGAGTGAAAGTCAATACAACTACATTGCATTTGCAAATTTCCAATTAGATAGTTTTTCTCTAGAAAAAGGACATCACCACCTTGGTGAGTAATTGTAAGAACTTGCATCTTGTCATTGAAAGAGTTATTAGAAAATGCCACCTACCACCACTCACTAAAATGAATTCAGTACAACCAACAAACAATTTCTTGAGTAACTAGGAGGATACCAACAAATGCAAACGAATTTCCATAAGCATAAACTCAAGGATATCCAAGAAGAAGTTAAAGGCATGTAACATTACAAATCCTTTAAAAGATATCCACTTGATCAATTCACATCTTAACACTCTAAGAAGACTCATAAGACTCATGACAGAGGAGTTAGTGGCTTATGAAGTTTCCTTTGATTAATTAATCCTTAGACACATATTGAGCATATCATCCTTTTGTGAAGTGTGGGAAAGTTATTTTGACAATAAAAACATGATAAATTATGGCCCAATAAAGACTAAGAGAGAACATTTATTTTGAAAAAGACTAAAAAAATAAAAAATTCCATAAGTGTTCAAATATTGTAACTTCAAATAATATTCTATTGTACTTTATTATTGTAATTTATTCCAAGATGTTTTATTCCTCCATCGGGATGTTGTTATTGTATTTGGTCATCATAGAGTCATGGGGTAAAGAATCCATTGTAAGTCGGGTTGATAGAACCCTCCAGAAAGTAATAATATATTCTTTTTTTTCTTCCTAGGTAAGTCGGTCGAGTTAAGTTTGTTGGGGGTGACCTAGTTCGCGAAAAATTCAAGTGGAAGATAAAGTATAAATTGGATTGATGTGCTCCTCATTTGGACACAAACACTCAATTTTGTAATGTGCATAGGAGAGAGAGAGAGAGAGAGAGAGAGAGAGAGAGAGAGAGAGAGAGAGAGAGAGATGCAAGGAGAAGCAACACTTGTCTAGGTTTTTTTCTTTGTACTTTTGATCATCTGCATTGACGAAGTTTTGTTGGGTTTTCTTCCCCTAAAGGGTTTCCCAAAATAAATCGATGCCTATCTTGTGATAGTGTTTTCTTTAGTGATCATGTATATGCTATTGTTATGAAATTTAATTGAATACTAATTTTATCTATCTTATCATATTGAATCTTAACATGGTATCATAGCTAGCCTAAATAGGACAATTTTCACAAGGCGGAACTCTCTCTCTCCTCCCTTCGGCAAGAAATTAGGGTTTATGTCAAAGTTGGAATTTTGGAAATATGGTTGTATAGAAAGTTGTGCCTCCCTAAGGCACATCTATTGAGCCCTAGATCGAATTTTTTGCGTGGGTAGATCTCCAGAAAAGTCAAACCCTACTTTGACTCTCGACGAGAAAACTACAGAAAACCAGAAAACCAGAAAACTGCAGAAACTGCAGATCCAAATTTTGCAAGTCAATTTTGAGAGGTGAAGATTTGGAATTGCCAGAAACCAAGTGTAGGTCAGTCAATTCACCTTACTCAAGTGCATCTCCTTGTAAGGTCAGTTTTGTATTTTTACAAATTTCATTTTTTTGGTGACCTCCTCAATAAGATGGTCCCAAGCACTAAGATTGAGGATACGCTAGAAGGCATAGAGAATTTTCGAGCATGAAAATATAGGATTGGCCTCATTCTTAGAGAGAATTATCTTTCCAAATACATGAAGGAAGATGTTTCAAAACCTGAAGAGGATGAAGTTAAGGAGAAGCACAAGAAGGACCTAATTAGGGAAATGAGGATCATTGTTGATTCTATCAAAGACCACTTAATTCCTCAAGTGTCATCCAAAGAGAATGTGAAGCAAATGTATGATGCCCTAAACAAAATGTATGAAGGAAGAAACATCAATAGAAAGATGAATTTGAGAACTCAATTGAAGAGTACCAATATTTTCCAAGGAGAATCCATCCAAGACTACTTCATAAGGGTCACCTAGTTCAAGGAGAAACTAGAAGCCATTGGATACTTCATTGATGAATATTAGCAATTTATGACTCCTCTCAATGGTCTCACTAGAAATTGGGATTCATTCATCCAAAATATGTGTTCCATAAAGGAAAGCATGAAATTCAACATTGTATGGGAGCATTACATCCAATAGGAGGCTAGAGTAGCCAATAGATAAGCCCTACTTAAAGAAGATAATCAAGCCCTATCCACCCATGCGAAGAGAGGAATAAGTCAATCTAACTTCAAGAAGAAATCCAGAAGGAGTATCAACCTCCCAAGAAGTTCCAAAGGACAAGAGGAAATAATCCAAGAAGAAACTACTTCAACTTTCAATGTTTCAATTATGACAAATTGGATCCATTGCCAAAAATTATCCATTGAAGAAAGAAGAAAACATGAACACGAACAACAACAAATGACATCATGTACACCTAGCTGAAGATGAAGATGTGTTGAGGCCTGAAAAAATCCTAGGTAACAACAGTAGGGATTCTCCCCAATAAGCGTTACCAATTAGCTCATTATTGTTTGGTATGGGGAATCCATCTGGTTTACGATCTGGCTACCGTAGGTCAAGTAATGATTAAAGACTGCTTTACCGGTTGTGGCCTGGTCCACCGTTTAAGTGTATATTTTTTTTAGTTTTATGCTTATGTATGATATGCAAGTGCCTAATTAAGTGCAGTTGATAGATAAACCAAAGATCTCACAATGTGATGCACAGGTTCTTACCTCTCGTCTTACCTCTTTTGCTCCTAAATCATAAACAAATAACAACTTATAATAAGGATAATTAATTCTATCTAAACTATCCCTAGGGAGAAATATTGTAATTAATGATGAGTAATGTACTGTAAAGCATGCATTTAGAATATTACAGATAGTTGTTCGTATTCATAATACATGAATATAAGTAGAAAGATAAACAAAGAGATAGATCATTGTTAGTTAAAACATTCATTACTCAATATACTACGTAAGTTTCACATAAATAAACAAGAAATCATTCACAACGTGAAATAATTCGTAAGTTAGAATGATCTCACAGTTCATAGAAAAAGCTGAAACAGAAGTAGTTCAACATTCAACCAATCTACAACAAGCATTTGAAACTTCACAGATATCTAACTTAGTATATCACACTTCACCTGATCAAAACATCAATGACATCTCTCGCCTGACACTTTCAAAACATGTCAAAGCTATATCTCTGTAGTTCACAAAAATATCTTACCTACACATATGTAGGGAAATTAACCACAACTGCAGACCAACTCTCTGGCGAGGGGCTAGATCGGGACCCTGGAATACTTCACATTCAACAAGTTGTGGAGGGTACCTCTACAATCAGCACTTTGGACATGTAATAACATATCACATCTTATTTCTTGCTAGATCGATGATGATGGTTTTCTGTAGTGAACACCAGATACTGAAGTTTTTTTTTAATATTGGAAGACTCTATCTTCACTACTGCTATGTTTAAGGAACAAACCAGACATTTGAGTACCACTGTGTACTTAATTTTTGCTGGATGCTCTAAGACTTGTAAATAAGTGTTGAGGATAATCAGATGATCACCTTACATGTAATTTTGTTATTTTACTTTTGTCTTGGGCATATTTCGTAACCTAGACATTATGTTACAGTGCAATATGCACCTAAAGAATGTAATTTTCTTTCTACTTTAAAGAAAAATATAGTTATTTTTCTTTGGAAGAAAAAAAAAACTATATATATATCAACAAAAGGCCAGAACAAACAAAAATCTGAAAACAAAAAAAATCCATATACATGATATAATATAGGTAAACAACTGCAAATAAACTCTCTGAGGAGCGCACTTTGGACATGCAACTTTATCACATCTTATTTCCTGTTAAATTGATGATGGTTTTTTTGTAGTGAATGGCCAGATACTGAAAGTTTTTTAACTTGAAAACTATATATCATTGCTGCTATGTTTTAGACTATAACAATCATGATATCATCAGAAACTAAGGTCTTATACAAAGTTACAAGTAAATAAGTTTGGTGGGTAGAGTTCTATGCATTTTCTAGAAAGGGGCAGCTTGCAATATACCTTGAAATTGTTTAATACCTCCATTCTCATCTGTTTTCCATAGTCTAAATGTAGACTTTTGCCTTGCTTTCCCCTTTACTAGCCTCATAGTTTAGCAACAAATGAAAAGAAGAGTTGTTAGTACAAGTCTTTTCTGAATCATATAGGAGAGTGAATTTTCTAAATTCTTGTTTGGTTTAGGTACCCTTCTGTAACAACAAAGTATATTTAGAAAGCTTGTCTGCCATTGAGATGAAATCTTGGTAAATGTGTCGAAAAAGGATTTTTATTATGGTTTCAAAACATTTTTTGACCTATTGAACTTGGTTCATGTAGGCCCAGATTCTTGATGCTGGAAAGATGATTAGCCCAATCTATGATAAACTTTGAATCTCCATAACCTTGAAATTGTTTAATTCCTCCATTCTCAGCTGTTTTCCACAGTTTGAATGTATACTTCTGCCTTGCTTGCCCCTTTACTAGCCTGATAGTGTAGCAACAAATGAAAAGAAGAGTAAAAAAAAACAAATCGCCAGCTCCACAAAAACTTGATACTCCTTTTCATGCTCTATTGAAAAGACCTAGGATTTTCTTTATCAATATAATGCATTAGTGAACCGCTGGAAGGTTTTTCTTTTAGAATCCTTTTTCAGTCCATTACCTCTCTAATCTTGTGTGCTACCTGGGCAACTGTGAAGATCTGTTCCAGGAATATCATCAACCATTCTCCTATATAGTTACTTAAACCATGACTTCATGACTTTTTTGAGCCAAACCCCATTCAATTTGACCCCTTGAGTCACCCTAGAGATTACTTCTAACTCTAAGGGTTTTAAACTTCCTTTTGTGCCATTTTTAGCAAACCCTAATGTCTGTTTTTGGATGACGTAGGTAAACTCCTTGATTTAAGTGTCCCTTCCTAGATCTAGGGAACTTTAGCCTAATTTTAGGAGTCTTTGAGTCCAAGGTAATTTACCGAGTATATGTGCTCCACTAAATGAGGTCATAACTTACCACTAATGTATATATTTAGCGACTAGAACCCGAGCTAATCCTTTTAGGATTGTGCATGTGCATGATATCAGTTCCATTTACCTCTTTCAGTTAGACTTATTCGTTAGAAATTTTTAAGTTAGTTTACCTCAAAAGTTGGGAGTGTATATGCCTAACTAAGGGTGTTTGTCTCTATTTAATTCTAACCAACACCTCATGCACTGCATGAGCAATTCGAATTTCCTCCTTGACCTATTATAATTTATTTTCCTGCATATTACATCTCCATCATTCTTTCAAGACTAATGTAATACAACATTCTTTCTTGCTATTTGGTCCATCTCTTTGTGTAATGATTAATGCTAATACATTTATTTTTTTATTATTGATCTCTTTCACTATATACCTCTCTTTTTTTAGTATCTATATCCATATTCTCAAATTTTTCATGGTATTAGAGCTGCAGGGGTGCTATACTAGTAAGTATTATAGTGTTTGTTTTTAGGGATGAAGCTATTGCAATTTAAAGAATCTCATTTTCAACCATCACAGATCTCATTTGTTGTAATGGAACTATATTCCCAAAATATTCTAATCCCATTAAACTATTATGAACGGAAATCAAGAGTATAGATACTCCTGAGGATGAAATGGATCTACCATATCATAATGGACACCGAGGTAGAACCAAATTCAATTGTTGAAAAATATAAATACTTGAATAGAATGGATGAAACATTTAGGTTACTTTTCTATTCTATTTCTTGAGATGTACTCTATCAAATTTCAAACAATAATATCCCAAATGAAGTATGTACCATACTTTCCACCCTCTTAAAAACATAAGATGAAATGATAGTTGATGGGACATCAATTAAAGGTGGAACTAATGAAGTTGGCACCAAGTGATTTTGACTCTATTCAAGAATTTTTCACCAAGATCAAATTAGTTATCATGTATCTCAATATGTGTAATATAAATAGGAATTGCACACAAGTGTTGCTCTCTATTCTCTCCAAATTGGGTCCTGATTATAGTATCTTTGTGTTTTATTTTCATTGTACTATATTGTCTCTTGGAGCCTCCTTCACAATGCCTACATTAATCGTATTTTTTTCCTCTCTTATTTAAGAGAAAGATAAGATATCACAAATGGGCCTTCAAAATTCCTTAAAGGAGCATGCACTTACAAAAAGTGAGGAGAACATGGGTGCAAGTAATAAAAATCCCCCATACAAGGGAAAAATAGATAAAAGAACAAGAGTTTTTCATGAAGACTTCAACTCCAATGATGAAATTACCGAATAAGAGCATACATGGTGTCCTTTATACAATAAAGGACCACATAAAGAAGAGTATTACATGTATAAAACATTTTTTTGAATAAAAGGAAGATGCGGAGTGTAACAAACAAGTTGCCACACTAAAAAAATTGGTCATTGCATGTACGCACTTTCAAAAAATTTACTCCATACATTGTTGACTCAAAAGCTTCACAAAATATGGCCTAAAACGATGTAGATATGGAAAATGTGGCTATGGAGGAAGACACATTCCAACAGAGACATGGAGATATGGAAAATGAAGAAACGGCTCCAATGTTCGAGGCAGAGGATCAGCTCGAAGCCCACAGTGGGAAACATTTTCACTGAAACATTAAGATCAGGCACATGCAGAGGGTATTCAACATAGCAAAACGCTAATAGAACTAGCATGTAGAAAATTCCCTTGAGTTATAGTTATCCGATATAATGGGAACCTGTAGGGTATCGTTCAATATAGATAGGTTGCTGGCATAATCCATAAGAGGGCTCTAAGTGCAAAACCAGCAACATGGAAAAACATTGGCACAGCTATGACTGCACAACACAATGTTTTTTATCCAAAATTCACTAAAAATTTATCAATTCACAGTAAATCGATAAAATTACCAAGGATTTTGTAAGCAAAGAAGGTGGTGTTGATGCCAGAGGTGCAGAATTTGCGACCCACCTCTTCAAAAGTATCTAGGTTCTCTCCAATGCTGCTTTATCCATGGCAGCTATGGCAATTAAATAGAGAAATTGTAAACTCTCAACAGTGGTTAATATCAATCCCAAACTCATCAACAGGTATGACCAATATCCATATCCAAAACCCACCAAACCCTCCAATGTTTGGCACCAACGGTTAGGCTATTTGACAAGAACTAGCAGGTTGAGCAGTAATCGAAATTGTCGGAATTGAAGGATAGTGATTAAGGAAAATCGGCCATCGGCCATGAATGTCGTTGCCGTAGAGGTTGGGTCACTCTTTGTTAAATTAGTTGGGCCGACCTGCCCATGAAAATATTTTTTTTATGTTTCTTCATATATATATATATATATATATTTTATTTTTATTATTTTATTTGGAAAATAGTTTTTTTTTTCGTTTATATATATATATATATATATATAAAAAATTGTGTTTATTGGTTTGGTTTTTTATTTTTATTATTTGTTTATATAAGTTATATAGATTTGTTTTGTTTTTTATTTTATTTATTTTATTATATAAAAAAATGGTTTTTTTTATATATTTTTTGTTTTATTGTGTGGACTAGGTTAAACAAAAAATGAATCAAGTAAGTAGTAATGTCTGGTAGAGAGGTGGGATGTGGAACTAGGTAAATACTATGGGGCAGGTAGTAATCCTATGTGTATGGTAGGCTTGTTGTAATGGTTGGTCTTCTAGTAGTATGGTATACTGGGTAAAGCCAATTGGTATGGGGTAGACTGCCCAGCCAATCATTATAATATACTAGCCCATTCCTAGTTGGGTGTAAGCCATGCATATCAAATCTATATTCTAATTCTATTTAATTAGATATTTCTTTCACTCCTGCCACGTAATATTGTACCGTACTGCCCCAATGAGTTCCCTCAACATCTGTACTCCCCGACCTCTAGTTGTACTCCCCAATTCCTCTAGTTTAATGGTTCACTCCAAGCAATCAATCTACTAAAACCATCTTGGTAAAGAGACTAGCTATTCCTCGTAGCATAACTTCCTTTCTATCGTGAACCAACTAGCTCTTGGTGCCCTACCTTCTGAATCTACCCGTCAAGGAATGTCATTTGAAAGTGAAACTAGGAAATAAGGCAAAATGGGACCTATATCAACTGATTGATTATCTCCTTGTCAAAGAAAGTAATATATAAGGAAAGAGGTCGAACAATAAAAAATGGTAGGAAAGTTACCGGTATAAATAATATGTATAAAGGCAAGTTACCCATTTGAAATAGGCATCCGGAGATAAAGTTGATCATGGCACCAAGGTTTGTAAGAATCACCCCCAATAAAAATATTCTAACGAATATTTCCTTTCATAAGAAGGCATCGACTCCTATATCAACTTTGGGATCGACTGCATGGAGTAGGATAATGAGAATCAGCATCAGCTCTTTACACATACTTGGATTGATTAACAGCATCACCACCTGATCACATCGACTTATACATGAAGTACAAACATCGAGTGTATCAACTCTTGGGATCAACAAACACTTGTGAGCACTGTTGAAAAATGGATGAAGGTTTCCAGATATAACACAAATCATAAATGACACCCTCTAACATTATGCAATATACAACCACGATATCCATATTACTTGCAATTAAAATTTGGGTTTAGAAACCACTTTCATTAAAGTTCAACCTCTAGAAAAATTAAGAAAAAATTAACAGCGACTTATAGAAATAGCTTAACATAAAAAATACATCATTAATTTTTTACCAAAATTAAAACATCACTTCCTTTCACATATGACAAATTAGTATGCATTTAGGAGGTACTCACACCTCTCACACCTGCCAAATTAGTACTAGCTCTTTCTTTGACAATTGGGTTATGCTCCAAAGCACTACAGACCTCTCTTCTTAAAAAGTTGTAATGTTGCTTACCATGGTTACTCTAGATCTTTTACTAAGGATAAATGATTCAGGGGAATCACTCTTAAATTGCAATGTGGCCATTCAAAAATTAAGATTCTAAATTTTACAAAAGGGAGTGCGTTTCCCTTAATTGAATCTCCATATGTTTAGGTTAGTGGTAATCAAATTAGTGAACTAGTTCTAGAAAGAATCGAGTTAGCTTTGTTGTCAATGGAAGAGTTAAGTTAGAAATAGGATAGAATGCAGTTGAAGTCATTTAGGATATCTTGTGAAGCTGTCAGATTGTTAGTAGAAATTTAGGAATTAACTTTCTAATTCTATATTTACTTTCCTTCTCCTTTTGTATATATTCTAAATTATTTTGTTAAAAGGTTGGATTCTATGAGTAATGGAAAGCTTATTTCCATATGAGATTGTTGTAATCGCCAAATTTAATCAATGAGTCTTACAATTCCTGGGGGTTGCTCATGAATCTTACAAATATAACAATATTAAGCAAATTACGCAGTTTTAGTATTTGGGAAAGCATTATACTTTACTACAAAAAAAGAGGTGCAACAGCAGGTAAATACTTGCACAACTCCTCTCGACATAAGTGTTTCTGGAAGGGGTCCTGCAGGGAAAGTAAAGAGTCCACATCCCTCCCTTGAACCTTGAAGCAAGGAAATTCTTAGATATTATAACCTTCAGTCTGAAATCCTGTACACAACATTTTTGGTCTACCAACCCTTGGAATTGATAGTTCCTGAGTTTTATCTGTAAACATAGCAATATTATTATGAACCTGGGTAGGTATGACCTATTTTCGAGGCTGCAACTTGTGAAAATCACAGTATATCCAATAATAGATTTGATCCTTATGTCCTATTCTAGTGCATCTGCAGGTGTAGCGATCCTCTATTACTGTAAGGGAATTATGATCTAGCCATTTCATCTCCACCACATCCACAACAAAGAAAAAAAACATGAATAAAAGAAAAACACAATAGATAATCAAGAAAAACATAGAACAAACCTGAAGGCCTAAACATTGATGTCATTCTGAAGGCAGTGGAGACCCAACATGAAGCTCAATACTAATATTTGACAGTTTCAATTTATGTCCACCGACACCAATATCATCACCATGTTTAGAATTGCCTAAATTCCAACTCCATTTACTCTTCTTAGATGTGTCTTCAAGCATCTTCTTAGATTCAGACAAATTACTTGTAAATCTAGTCCTCTTAGCCTAAGTATTCAAAACAGTAGGGTAGGGTTGTGATTCATATAACGGGGCAAGGGTTTCATTTTCGGTGACCATGACCCCGACCTCATCCTGTTCTTTCCCTACTTTGTAAATTCTTCGATCCATTCTCAGGATCAGCTCCGCTTTTCTGCACTGATGTCATTGCCCTCAATGAACCAAAAACTAAATGAAGCTTCACTTCATTGCATAAAAACCCTCGGTATGCAATAGGGCATCCACCGTTATCTCGGGTATATCTTTCCGGTCTACGAAAGCATTAGGCGCTCTATAGCAGTTTACTAGGGGATCATGTGCCATACGTAGCGGTGTGAATTCCAGTTGGTCATATAGGAAAAGAACCCCTCCCTTTTCTATATAATTTAGGGATGGGCACATCATATCGTATCCTTCTTTCCAATATGTAGGTGCAACATATCCATATCCAGATGGTGTCTAAAGCAATAAAACAAGGATATCTGAAGGCAAGGCATATAGGTGGAATTAGATGTACTCACAGAACTTATCATTGACGGGAGACGCTACTCGCAGTAGTAGGTGTGGATGCAATCCATGCCCAAGAAAAATCATACCTAATAATTCTTTATTTTGTTTGCTTTTGGATTAAGCCTAGTAATCAAACCCAAGGTCACCATGACTCCATGTAAATCATATGTTATAACACTATATTTAAACCATATGGTATAATGTGGAGCACAAACCATACGTGCCAATGTTTAAAACATATCACAAAGGAATACGTTTATATCCATTAAAACCATACCAATATACTGTGGATTGTTATATTATTATATGCCACATCATAAATCTTAACCATATCTTTATCCAAGGTCATGCCATGAAGAGATTGTATGCAAGCGGTAATGTCAAACTTTATGTGTTATAACCATATAACATAAAAAAAATGCCACAGTTTGAACTATGGAATAACGTGGTAAGGTTTAAATATAGGTTATGTTGGTATAGACATAATTGTGTTTGGTTAGTTTTATTTATATTACTAAAAATGATTTAAAGTATTTTTTTAGTAATATTAATAATATATAGAAATATTAAACAATGTTAATTTTAACTTTTGATTATTTATATTTTTTATTTTTGAAGGTATTTGGTTTTATAAAGAAAAATTGACTAGTCAACAAAAAAAATTAAATTTTCAATGATATGCCTCTAATAATTTACATAAACCTCCTAAATGTGCTCCATGCCAAGATATCTTCTTGAATATACCCCAAGTCAACACCTTGTTATATAGTTATATCCACTGCAACAATTTTGTTTTTAGAGGAGCAGTGGTTTTCCACAAAGGAATACACCACTTACTCTACTTCTTAATCCTCATTCAAGAACATGGCCTTGTATTGAAGGCTTGTAGTATAATCTCTAGTATGTTTCCATGACTAGACCAAGTTATCTTCCTCCTTTTAGTAAATGAAACTCAATTTCAACTGGTCAATAAAAGTGTTTCATTTTTTAGCTTCATGTCCATCTAAACCCAACAAACCATCTTGAATATACCACCCATCTTTCCACAAATGAGCTCTGTTTGAGGCTACAAAATAAGAAAAATACGCATTATGTGCATGTTATTATTCCATGGTTTATGGCTATATATATAT
>LPNX010130490.1:27798-69242 GCA_001517045.1 Pseudotsuga menziesii
AAAATTTTTGACATATATTAACTATAAAGCATAATAAGTACATCACATAATAATACAAAATCAATCCCAAAGTGTGCAAAATAAATTAATAATACAAAGGGTCTCTACATACAATGCTTGTTCATTTTCCTTGTTCCCTCCAGACATAGCATCAAAAATGAAAAAAAAGACAAATGGGGGCAAAACGGACGTACGACCATAAATAAATATCATAGAAGGAATTATATCCAACCCCCTAATCCCAAATCCCCTAAACACATAACCCTTAAACCTCCTAACCCTAAATCCCTTAAACCCTAACCCTATACCCCTAAGCCTCTAATCCACCTAAATGTAACCCCCTAACCCTAGTTAACACCCCTAACCCCTAAATCCCCTAACCGCTAATCTCATAATGTGACCATAGTGACAATATATGTATTTTATGCAGTGTGCACATATATACTAAGCAACTAGCATAAACAATTAACTACTAACATCTTCGGTAACTAACATAAACAACGAAGTCTTATACTAATATATGTATTCAATGCACTTACCAAAATTGCATGGACAATTCATGATGCACCATAACACATCATTTAATGAAAAATATGAAACTTGTAGCCAACATAAAAAGGAAAATGAATAGGAAAATAACAAGGACAATTTCATTCCAACGAGACAACCAATTTTTCTTGATGAGGAAGCATAAAGGGAATTTCCTCTCATAGAATTTCCCCCTCTATTATAATGCATGGATTTCATTTTATAGACATTATGCGTCTATTAGTCTCAATAGAACAATAAGATTTGCATTTGCATTAAAAATTTATTTAGTGTGTCAAACTCAACATTGCATGTCCTGATCCAAGCACTTACGAATCTTGAAAGGGTTATCTTTCGAGTTGAGAACAAGAACTCCATGTTATTGGTGGATCTTTGACATCACTCAACAATGATGAAGGGTTTCATTTTGTTCCTCCTTTAGCCAAACATATAGAGAATCAATGGAATTGGTTTTATAAATTACGATTAATATAAAATTTAATTAATTTGTGTTTTATATAAATATAATAATTTGTGTTTTATATAAATATAATATTTGTTTTAATGGTATTTTTTGTTATAGTAATATATATAATAAACTTGGATCGATGACATTGGTCGTGAAGAGTTGTGCACATCGTGAATTAGGTGGGTGGTGACGTCAGATGCAAAATTTAACTAGACACTAATGCATAAAGGAGGTTTAACTTGATAGTGATAAGGAGAGGTCATCACTGCATTATATGTATCATATTCTGCGAGGTTTGGCCTATAAGAGGTCGAGGAATATAAATATTTACTTGAAACTCTAAAATGGGTTCAGGCCTCTCCCTTTATCGCATATGAATCTGGGACTGGTTCTGGGTTAGCACCCCAATTTAATTATAATTGAGGCTTTGATTGGTTAAAATATTGCTCTTGGTGCTTCCACTAGTTCAATTATTATTGGATCAACTGCTACAATGTTTAAAATAACTAAGCCTAGTGAAGCTACGCCGAATGGTGCAACTAGTTCGACGGTCACATATCATGATAGTTCTATTGAAGTTAGAAAAGAACCTTAGTATGGGACTTGGCACTCTTAAATTGAAGGATCGACAACTAGATATGATGCTTCTAGTTATCGATATGGTACTGGTTCTAGTACCTAATTTGCAATTGTAGGAACCTATTTTTTCTTTGGCATGCATTTAACGGTTTGCTTCAATGGTGCAGCAGGGATAAAGATGGTCAAAAGAAAATTCGTGCAATTGCTTTGTTGGATCTCTAAAGATTGAGGTGCATGGCACCAATATTACTAATAGAAGGTAGACAATTTACTAAATTGGAATGCTTCATTGTCACAATTGCAATTTTCCATGACACGATTAAAAATGACTAATTCATATTCTTCTACCTAATCAATTTTTATGCCATGACTAAATTAGTCATTTATGTTAGTTATTTTTAACTCTATCACTTATAATCTAGTCATATTTGTGAACTGGTGACTAAATTAGTCATTAATTTTAGTCTTTTATAGTTGGGTCAATCAAATATGCTCATATTTAGTAGTAAATCACTTGAAAAACCTGTGGTGACTTGAATTTTTAGTCACGTAATAGCTAATTCCTCATTTTGTACTAGTGTCACTTCTTAGTTGCATTAATGTTAATATATAGAATGATGCTATGAAATACTTTGTTTATGTCCATAATTTTGTGTTGAAGTGTTCTAAGCAAATTATGTTCAATTCAAATAAAAGGAAGTTTGTTGAACAAACCATGTTCCATTCAAAGTCAACCCCACATTTTTGGTAGTGTGAAAAATGGATGTCATTATTGCTTATAGAAACAAAGGTGTTAAGATAGATCAATTATCCACCTTACTTGTGTAGGTTCTATATAGACAGACAATATCAAATGAAAATTAACTAGTGAGCTTGTGGAATGTAGTAAAAAATCTGTCATTATAGTAATATTGATTCTTGTAAATTATCTATACGATGTTAGCTTGTGGAAATTTGCCTAGAATATGGTAACAGATGCTCTTGATCTGTTCATTCTTCCTTCATTGTTTTCTGTTATAGCTGACTTTTGTTATTTTTAAATTTATTATAGGTTCCAACATTCCCAAAATATACATCTACTATTTCACAAGAAATTTGAAATCTTGCACTCAGGTATATGCGGTCATTGTTGTACAACAGACCTGATTCAGTTTTTTTTCAAATATTCCAATAATTAAAATTTGTTAATTTACTTTTTTCACTCATTTGTGAAATGTGTTTTTGTCTTGGTTTGATTGGTTGTCTATCATATCTTTAATTCTGGTAGGGCCTCATTATTGGTGTTAAAATATAGAACTGTAACTTGTATTCACTATTCAATTGGAGTCTTCCATCCCACCTATGCAATTGTTGAGTATAGTGATGTAAAGGGAAAGGTTATGAGAACTAGAACCAGAATCAATCGAGGGTCACACCTGGACCAGAAGAGAACTGGATGGAGAACTGGGTTGGAGAACCATCATCAAAATCATATTCATGAGGATATCGTGGATAATATAACAATCACACCATAAACCTAGACCCAGTTTAGAGAGAGACAACATAGATATTTAAAATATTTGAAACGTGTAAGAGGTTATTTCGAAGATTAAACGTTTGGTTCAATTCCTTCTAGTTTTTAAATCGATTCAATCCATCGGTTCGGCACACAAATGGAACTAAGTGGATATTTTCCATGTCAGAATTGCAAATGTGAAGACATTGTGCATGATAAGGATGGTACAAATTGCAAAATTACATATGAAGTTAGGGAATCTATAGGATGCAATCACTATAATAGCTATCTATATAAAAGAGGCAGTGAGAAACCTAAAAAACACAAGTCAGGTATGAGTTATAGGGTTCGTAGAGATGATGAAAGAACCAACTGTCAAATACTAATTGGGGGTTATATGGATTGTAGTGAGGATGAGAGCAGACTTGGTTGCAACAAGTTAGGCTCCATGAGTCATAGACATGAAAAAATGAGTGAATATCACAAGGCAAGTAAAACGGATTCTTACCCCAGAGGATGGATCAGGTGCAGAGAAGAAATCTCAGATCCAGTAAATTTGAGGAGACATAGAAGCACAAAAAGGAGGCATAGCTGAAGAAGAAGGATTAGGAGTAGAATAAGTAGGTGTAGGACAACATCAAGAAGTAGCAGTGGAAAATCACACTCTAGATCCCTTGATAGGTGTTGCAGGAAATGTAATTTAACTTCAAAGTATGATTGTGGCACCAAGCAAGTAGCAATCAAAAAGAAAAAGTGGAATTTTGCCTGCAAATCACATGCATGTCTTGAAAGAAGAAGCACTTATGTCACTGAACATAGTTATTAACTTATTCCCAATGCTTCCTGTGAAACTTAACTTCTTGTTGTCACATATCCATTCTTGTAATAGCAGGAAGAGGAAGCACATGCATTATTCAAGTAATTCTGATGAAGGTGCTTTGCTCAGGAGGAGAAATTATTGTTGATGTACATGGGTGTCATACAAGACCATCTACATGTTCATGTTATGTTTGTAAGGTAATTCCATGTAATGATTCTCAGTTTGGCATGTATGAAACAGTTAGCACCAAATACAAGACGGTTGCACCCATCAGAGGATGCAGGAAGAGTGCATCAAGTTCTCCTTATGCAAGTCACTATGTCCAGAATGCATATCTTCATGATACTGGACCGGTAAAAGCACCTTATGACCTTAGGGAAGGTTCTTCAAATATTAATGAGCAAAATTAATTATGGTCAAGTTTTACTGGGAAAAGGTCAAATTTGTTTCTGGACAAACTGAAACTGAAGAATATCAAAACTAGTGGTTGAAACTTAGCTTAAAAATTCCACAAAGTTCAAGGCTTAAGGTGGAAGGTATTTTTAAAAATGATCTAAAAATTTCCCTTCCTTATTTTAATGAAGAAATAAATAGAGAGAGCTCATCTCCAACTTGATTATATGGAATGGGTTTTATTCTTCTTGGAAAAAAATAAAACGAGCTGATACTGATGGATTTTCGGTCGATACTTCCCACTTTCACTTTTCAATCCGTAGTCCTCCTGTTGATACTTCCTCCTGTCCTCCACCAAATGAGAATATTCATTTTTTAAATGTAACACATGAATTGATAGTGCTATCTAATTTGAAATTACCAGAAAAAAATATAAGCATGGATTCTGGTACTACCACATCAATATTTCAGGGGAAGTTGGCCTCAGTTTCTGACTAGAATTGCCATTATTCACCTACGAAAGAACCATAGTGTGCAACACTGCAGCAGAGTAATTTGGGTACATCAGGCGTCTCAGGTGAGTAAATGTTGGGTACATAATCGAAGTCAAATGCACATCATATTGAAAGAATTTCCATCATTCCCCTACAAAAGAACCACAGTGTTCAACACTGCAACAGAGTAATTTGGGTACATTAGGTGTCTCAGGTGAGTAAATATTGGGTACATAATCGAAGTCAAATGCACATCATACTGAAATAATTTCCATTATTCACCTACAAAAGAACCATAGTGTGCAACACTACAGCAGAGTAATCTGGGTACATCAGGCATCTCTGGTGAGTAAATATTGGGTACATAATCGAAGTCAAATGCACATCATATTGAAATGTTGTCAATCTAGAAACATTCTAATTATGTTACTATCTTATTTGTTTACGTGAAGACAATATCCTGGTGTCTTGTCATGCTCTTCCACCAAATCAAGGAAACAATAAGACTTCACATCTCACAAATTTTCCTTACAATGAGAAAGGTACAGTTCTGTGTCCAGAAGGTTTACTATCATGAGGGGAATCTTTAAATGTAAAGCTTATATAAGAAATTTTGAATCTTATTTTTTTCCCAAATGCAATGTAATGAATGTAGATTTCAAAGGATACAAAGTCCATGATTGTATATTATATGGAGCTAGCAAGAATCGAATTGTATATTATATGGACTTTGCAAAGAATTTTATATTCAATAATTGAATTCTTCCATACAAAATTCATATTACATTCATCACACTAGATGTGTGTGTGTGTGTGTGAAAGAAAGAGTGAGATAGACTAGTGGGAAAAAGTAGCCAATGAGACAGAGAGAGACACAATGATTCAAACTGGGTGTGAAGGTGTAGGGGGACAAGGGCACCATGCAATCTTACATGTTAATATAGATAAAAATTTAAAAATTAATCAAGTAGTAATCTAGAAATTAAATTATAATATACCAAAATCAGTCTAAAATTCTTGACACTAAGTCTCAAATTAAGAGATCAAAAGTCATCCAACTCTTAAGAGCCTATTGACACATTAAAGAAGTAGTTCAAGGAAAATCAAACAACACTATTATCATATATAAGGACATTGGGAGTAGAGCTTCATGGTTTTGATGTCACATACATAGAGATGTTTTAACAAAACTTATGCCTCACTCTCTCCAACAGGAAAAATTGCAATTTCCTTTGCAAAACGAAGTAGTTCCTCTTACAAGCAAACATTTACAAAATTTTCCAGGGGAAAAAGACCCATCTCAGTCCTACTTCCAAATATTTAAACTACAACCCCTGCCCCCTTGGACTGCCTCTCGGCGTGTGACTTTTCAGCATCTTCAACGTTTCAGCTTCCTCTTCTGGTCATTTTATCTTCCCAATCATTTTCTGTGAGCGTTTATATCCTGATTAGTAACCGATAAATCTTCCTAGTCAGCGCCTCTGTCATTCATTTGTTTTGTCCTTTTCTCAGCTCCAGGTTGTTTCAACAGTATATCGGACTCCTCCTGCAGACAATTTCGGTGCATTATTCGTTGAAATGAGATCTTAAACATTAAACTTTTCTGCCCAGGATGGTAAATCCACAAGAAACTAGCCAGGTTCATCCGGACAAGGTCTCGATTAAGCTTTGGGCGGGAAAAAAATAAATCGCCGGTCGGCAAGCTTCGGTCCACGGACGAGGAAAGAGAAACCTAGCCGTAACGGCGAAACAGAAGGAGCCAACGCGGTGCGGAGGCACGGGCTAGAAAACTTCACATCGGACGTCGAAAAGGATAGGACACCGGAGGCTGAATGGTTCTTCCATCTGCAACGGCGGATAAGGCAAGGGCTGAAGACAAGCGACGGAAGCGGGGAAAGGCTTAGTCGGACGTCGGAAGACACCCCAATTGGAATTTTAAAGGATCTCTCCAGCCGCAATGGCAGACGATTTAGGGCTACGTGCAAGCGGTCAAAGGCTAAAATGAATCGGGCGTCGAATGGATTCAGACTTCGGGCAAAGAAAAGATCTTGGAGCCGCAATGACGGAGAGGCTGAGACTTTGCAGCTTCCGATTCAACAGCAAAAAGAGGCCTGATTATAGGAAAACTCAAGGATTTGAGCAGCTTTAACAACCAAAGTCGTTTTCTTCGCAAAGGTTGCCCTGAAGAACAAAATTTTACTTCTCCACGACCAGAAATCCACGACTTAACCGAAATTGAACCTGGCATGAATAAACCTGCTGACATCCAATATTCAAAGTAAAACGAAAAGAAGATATGCCCGAGAGGTCCAAGAGTTCAACGATCAAACTGTGCGAAATAATGAGGAGGGGCCCAGAAATTAAAACATTAATTTGGGGAGAATAGTTGCGGCAGCAACAACTGGAGATTACCTGGTGAACCTAGATCTCTGGGTAATTTTTCTTTGAGCGGCAGACTGTTTCACAACAAAAATGCATCAAATGAATTCTTCTAGCTATCCAGATGGATTTCCCAACCGACAGAAGTGTGTATCTTAATCATTGATGATGGTCCATTGGGGAAAAGGAAAACCGAGACCCTCAAGTCCAGATAACTATGCTGAGGCCAGAGTATGAGTTTCATTATTACCTCTATTTTCAGGTAGCTAACAATGTGGACACCACGGGATTGTAGCAGACAGTAAACAACAATATTCATTTGTTCCTTGTTCCCATGCCATTTTAACACTTTTGTGCTTTTGGACTTTTGTCCCTTTCATCTGAGTCCTTCTGTACGCCTTTCTTACTGAATTTTAATTCAGGATCCTCTATCCCATAGTGCCCTTTTGTGTGAGTGGTGTACTTTAAGTTTCAACTCACGGACGGAGAGGATCTTTTGGCAATTTAGTATTTATGATTCAGCACTTGCTTTGATTTATGATGCTTTTATAGAAGTTTTGACTCTTTACTTTCCTTTTGGCATTCATTTCTTGGCATGGAATCATTTATATTTAATACACTGTTCACCTTGCTTCTGCCCATGGGTCCTTTACTGTCGCTCCTTAGAACATTTTAAATGTGATATGGATGGAGCCCCGACATAGTACTCCAGACTCTTCGAATCCGGTTTAATTCACAAGGGTTAAGCAGGACTTCAATGCACACAACATTTTATTCGAGAAAACTGTTAGGCTGGAAGAAATCTTTAGCAACACACAGGCTGACACTCAATGTATTTGCTATTCCCAAAAGACCTTAATATCCTCCATACAACCGCAAGTTCGTTCCCCTTATTGAAAATCAAAAACTTAAAATTAAATCGAATGAAAGCATGACTCGAAAACAACCCCACAGCTTATTTATATACAAGGCAGAAAAAATCAAAGAAACTCAAGAAAGTAAGGTTTGAGAACCAAACCATTAACTGGCAAGTTCTCCTCCCATCCCTGTAAATCTTGCAGCTTATATGTAGCAAGGCCAAGTTTGGCTACAATCTGAAAAGGGCCTACCCATAACTGCTGGAACTTGGTATGCTTTCCTTTTTCATCATGGGGGTGATCCCATTTGAGGACTAAGTCTCCTACCTCAAAGTATTTTTTCCCAGCTTTATGTTTATCAAACCATCTTTTAACTGACTCTTGATGTTGTTTAAAACGTTCTCTAGCCTTGGATCTGGCCTCTTCTGCCTTCAAGAGATTATATATTCTTATTTGGAGAACCTCATCATCCGACCCCCTAGACTCTTGAGCTAGTATGGAAGATGGAAACATGATATTGGGAGGCAGGATAGCTTCCTTACCATACACAAGGGTATAGGGTGACATTCCTATTGCAGACTTGGGGGTGACTCTGTCAGCCCACAGGGCGTTGGGTAAGGCTGAGTGCCAACTTCACTGGTTTTCTATGACAATCTTCTTCAGGATTCTAATGAGGTTTTTATTGGAGGATTTAGCCAGGCCATTCCCTTGCAGATAGTAGTTAGTAGAATAATGTAATTTTATCCCTTTATCATGAGCAAATGCAGTCAATTTAATTGATGAAAAGTATTTGGCATTATCAAAAACTACTGAAATTGGAACTCCAAACCTGCTCATGATATGATCTTGTAGGAAGCTGATGACTTCGTCCTCGTTGATCTTGCGCAATGGGATAGCTTCGACCCAGCGAGTGAAATAATCAGTCGCAGTAATAATGTACTTGTGCAGCAGGGAAGAATTTGGTTTTATTTCTCCAATAATGTCCAACCCCCATTGTTCAAATGGTTCTGTGATCATAACAGGCTTTAGGGGTGCAGCTGCCTTGGGCTGTCTTCCACCACACCTTTGAAAAATATCACATTTCCTGACATGTGCATGTGCATCCTTGAAGAGTGTAGGCCAATAGTAACCGGCTCTAAGGATTTTGTGGGCTGTAGTGTCACCGGAATAATGTCCCCCAACCAGACCGTCATGTAATTCTGCCATTACTTTCTTTTCATCTTCTTTTTCTAAACACCTAAGGAGAACCCCGTCATAATTCTTCCTGAATAACACTCCTCCAACAAGATGATAGGAGGCTGATTTGAGGTGCAGAGCTCTTCTTTGTTTGGAATTCCAATGTTCTGGTAATATCCCCGACTGTAAGTAATGCACAAGGTCCCTATACCAGGACTCAGGAGTTGTAAACAGAGGGCATACATCCATTACATGCAATTCGGCTTCCTCTTCCCATGCTTGTTCTTCGTTGTTTCTATTCCCAGTCATCAATTTGCATAGCCCTTGACATTTCACTATAGTGGCCGGTTTGAATTCAAGGTCGTATTCTTGAAGGACTGTTACCCAGTTGCCCCTTCTTTCTCCCAACTCTTTCTGAATGAGAAGAGATCTTACCGCTGGGTAAGGGACTATTACCTTGGTCCGATTTTTTAATATATAAGGCCTGAAAAGCTTCACTGCCTTAAATACTGTGTAAGCCTGCTTATCAATGGCTGGGTAGTTTAATTCAGCCCCTTGAAGCCCAGTGCTCATGAAAGAGATTGGGAATTCATCACCCCCGTCCTCCTTTTTTGTAAGCACGGCTGCCAATGAATCATCGGATGCAAATGTGTACATAATGAAGTCTTTATCAAAGTCTGGACTTTTCAGGGAGGGCGCATGGGCAACATCAGTCTTGATTTTGTTGAAAGCATCCTTTTCAGTTTTACTCCACTTAAACTGTGCATTTTGCTTGACCATCTGCTGCAGTGGCTTGACAGTCTGAGCAAAATCAGGCACAAACCTTCGTACGAAATTTATTGTCCCCATGAAAGATTGCATTCCCTTTTTATTATGGGGCATAGGAATTTGTTCAATGGCCTTGATTCTTTCTGGGTCTATAGATATGCCTCTCTTTGAAACTATATGCCCCAGTAACTTGCCTTCCGTGACTGCAAAAGTGCACTTCTTAGTATTTAGGGAAATGCCATATTTCCGGCAGAGTTCGAAAATTTGCTTCAGGTGAAACACGTGCTCCCCTCTTTTCTTAGAAAATATTGTGATGTCATCAAGGTATACCACAACGCTTTGTCCAATCACTCCGTGGAAAGCTATGTCCATATCTGTTTGAAGTGTCCCTCCAGCGTTAATCAATCCAAAGGGCATCCTTCTATAGGCGAAAGTTCCCCATTCAGTTCTGAACGTTGTCTTCAATCTATCTTCCTCGGCTACTAACACTTGGTTGTAACCAGAGAACCCGTCTAATAATGAAAACAATTTAGAACCGGAAACCATCTGTAGCAGCTATTCCATGGGAGGTACCGGATAGTTGTCTTTATCTGAAGCGCGGTTTAAGTTTCTAAAGTCTACACACAGTCTGATTTCTCCTAAATTTTTCCTAACTGGCACTAAATTTGACACCCACTCCGAGTGCCGGACTTTAAAAATAATTCTAGTGTCCAACAATTTCTTCACCTTGCTCTGGATTAGTGGTTCCAACTTCGGGTGCATCTTCCTCAACGGCTGCTGATACGGCTTGATGCCAGCTTTAATAGGGACGATATGCTTAATGATGTTGGTGTCATAGGTTTTCAAATCTTTGTACGTCCATGCAAAAACGTCCTTATATTGTTTAAATAGACCAACGAATTTGTCTCTTTCTGCTGGTGAACAGCATTTGCCGAGATTCACGAACTTGGGATTGTTCTCAGTCCCCAAATTTATCAGCTCGAACTGTAGAGTTGAGCTGTGCGTCTTCACGTTAGCGGGTTTTTTGAACTTTCCATTCAAGTCAAACATCTTTTCTAACGTTCTAACCCCCTTAGGAATGAAATTGTCGTATTTCATCTCAGCCTGATGTTTCTCATCGTCTATAATGGCTCCTTTAAAGACCTCCTCATTTGTCAAACACTCGATTATTTGTTGATCATTGTCAAAAACTCGCAGGTTGGTGATCATGTCAGGTACTGAAGGCCTAAAAAGTAATTCAATAGAACATCTGTTATTAGTGGGTACCAGCCTGGCAGCTGATGTGGCCAAAAGATCAGCGGCCGCATTTTTTATTCTTGGGACTGAAATAATGTTAAACGCATGAAAACATTTAAGCAACTCCCATACCTCGTTTTGGTAAGCTTTCAAATGAGGGGAAACACAATTTATTTGATTTCTTATTTGCTTTACAACTATTTTCGAGTCCCCAAAAACTTTTAAATTACTAACCTGTAGCTCAATTGCTTTCTTGATTCCCTGCAGCAGTGCTTCATATTCAGCCGTATTGTTAGTACACTCAAATTCTAATCTACATGACAGGAAATGTTTATTCTTTTGTGGATCAATGAGGACACAGCCGGCCCCTGACCCTTCTAATGTTTTAGATCCATCAAAAAATAAGGTCCAAAAAACATTATCTACTGAAAAAGAATATGCTTCTACTGCTAAATCTACTATTTTTCAATCAAACTCATCAGCCTGCGAGAATTGAAGGAGTTCAGGCTGGGTGTCAGATATGTCACTGGCCTCCTCCGCTTGATAGTTCCTTGGTTCCAGTTCGAGAAAGTAGTTTCCCAACACAGGTTCGACTGGTATATTCTTCTCATCCAGCTGGGTAACATTGTACTTCATGTGAGGCTCCCTCAAAACCTTAATCTAATTGGGGATTCCTTTGTATGGCAACCACAGGTGTGACCAATCTGAGGCGAAATATCCATTCAATTTAGCTGACCAATCTCTGCTCAGGACCAGGCCATAAGCGTCTGGTATATCAGCCACCACGTTGTTGATAACTTGGCATACTTTGTCATTTGATGCCAGACGAATTAGAACGTCCTCCATTTCACCAATTACCTTAACGTCTGTCCTATCCAATTGCACCACCCTCCACGTGGTTGGCTTAAACTGCCCATTGATTTTCTTACATACCGATACGGGCATGACATTAATTGACGCCCCTGAGTCTACTAGACAATTGTGAACGTTATGATTAAAATTTTCAAATGTCAGGAGGAAGGGTGGCTGTTTAGTTTTAGACTTACCTCCAGTGCTAGCTTCTCCGATTTCTTCTTCGTCCAGAGGTTGATTGACAGTAGGTCGCTCATCTTCTGATGTTTCCAGTGCTTTCAACAGCTTTTCCTTTTGTTGAGGTACTTTGCACATCTCAAATAGCGGGACGTTTGCCTTTATTTTCTTTAAATCTTCAACAACGTCATATTTAATGGACTGAGATTTATCTGCATTCACCTTTTCTTTGTCTAGTTCGGGCCGCATTCTGTCTTGCTTAGGATCTTGGCTGGAAATAGCAAATTCTGGAGTCTTATTAGCCACGGATTTATCTTGAAATTTCTTCCTGATATTTCTTTGCAGCCTTCTGATCTTCGGGAGTAGAATACTATCATTGCTAACCGTCCCTTGAATTCTAGTTGTCACGTTAGCCTCCCTGACATCCTTGTGCCTTTTAGTGATATCTTCTTCTGCATCGAGTAGAGAAACCGAACTCCAGAATGCCATGGTCTCTTCTTCTTGTTCTTTTGCGGCAGTAGAAGTAGCACTTTCTTGCCTTTCATCATCATCTTCTTCTGTTAGTCTCGAATCCAACATCTGATTCATGACTAACGTCATTGAATTTATCCATTGTGGGCAGTTCCTTTCGGAATGAGGTTGTTGATGAAAGGTACAAAAATTTTCCATCCCTATATCTGTCAGATTCATGGATGCATTTTTTTGAAGAGGAGGTTGGCACTGATTATTGTCCTCCCTTTTCTTATAATATGGCCTGTAGAACTTTTGTGCTTCTTTTTCTTTCTCCAAGTCTATGATCTTATTGGACATCTTTTGCATCATTTTGGCCATATTCTCCAGGTCTGGATACTTTTCTTCCTTAGGCTTAGTGAACAACAAGGTCTTCCTTCCTGCGCCTCTTTCCCCTGATTGCTCTGGATAGTCTTCAATACTTTCTCTTTCCGCTTATACCACTTCTACTTCTTCATAGGTCTCTGTCAAAGTAGGTTTGGCCCTACCTTTAGCAAACATGGCCAAATCTGGACCCAAAGCTGAAGTGTAGTACTCAATTAGTACTTTGTCTGAAGGCTTATCTGTTTCGGAGAAATTCTTTAGATATGCTGCAAACCTTTGTGTGAAACTGTGTACCTTTTCTTTTTTTTCTTTCTTCAAAGCACACAATCCTTTCATGAGGGCAGCGTGAGTCTTTTGGACTGCATACTTACTCCTGAAAATTCTCTCAAAGGTATCCCAGTTTGGGATAGAGTTAGCGGGAAATCCAAAATACCATGAGGCCGCAGCTCCTTTGAGTGTATGCGGGAAAAGTCTACAAACCACATCTTCATGTTCCCCCACCCTTAATCCTTCTATGGCCAGATAGAAACTCTACAAATGATCATCTACTAATATCTTCTCATTGGGATCAAATTTAGGCAACAATTTCTCGAAGGATTGAGGTAGGTCATGCAAAGGTGGGGTGAGGTTTAGGGGTGATCTAGCTCTCCAAGCTGGTGGTGGGTTTGGTGGATTAGGTGGAGGTTGATTTGTGTTAACGCCGGCCATGAGTTAAGGTGGAGAGTGAGGAGGTGAACCAACAGGGGTGTGAACAGGAGAACTGTAAGGGGTATCTGGGCCTTCTTGATTCAAAGGTAGATCAACTTCTTGCAAGGTAGTTTCCACAAGTTCTTCCCAGTCTCCAACCAGCACTGAGTCTTCTGTTATAGGACGGTCTTTCTTCTTGTATTCTCTTCTAGGAAATTCGGGAATAATTGGCAATCCTCCAATCTTCTTCACATAAGCACGGGTATGTCTTCTTAGGTCATTAACAATTTCGTTGCGAACGGGATATAGATACTCTCTTTCTTCTTCTTCCGGAATTGGATTGCGTGGTCCGTTACTTTTAGAACTGTAACCAGTGGAATAATCTCGGGAAAACGGGTTTCCTCGGCCACCCATACACTAGCGGCCCTCCTTCTAGCGCCAAAACTATTGAGGCCTGGAAATTCGCAGGCGGCAACAGTAAGGGATTCTCCCCAATCAACGTTCCCAACTAGCCCGTTGACTGTTTGGTATAGGGAATCCGTCCGGTTTTACGGTCCGGCTACTGTAGGTCAAAGTAACAACAAGGGTTTACCGGTTGCGGCCCGGCCCACCGAGTTTTTGTATTTTTGACTTAAAGGAATGAAATGCAAGTGCCTAACTAAATGCAGGGTGATCAAGATGCAGGGAGCGGTCACAATGTGATGCGCAGGTTCTTACCTATTGTCTTATGCTCGCAAGCAGCCAAATCGGATACAAAAGCAATAACTAACTATCTTATCTATCCCTGGGGAGCAAGGTTATCATTTTGGGTGAGCAATACATTTTGCACGTGCATTATGAAGAATCACAGGTAGCTGATATTTCTTTCAAGACACATGAACACTTCAAGATATTCAAATAACCAGATAGCCGATCATTTTATAACAAGATTTATTACTCACAGTGAAATCAATATCCCACAAACTACTGAAGAACATTTAACAAGAACATAGGTACATAACATTAAATACTCTTACAATAAATGAAACACAGCTGAAAATGAAATAGTTCCTCTTCAACATTATTCATTGCGTTGCATTGATACATTCCACTTTTCACTCTCTCCAACAGGCAAAATTGCAGTTTCCTTTGCAAAACGAAGTAGTTCCTCTTACAAGCAAACATTTACAAAATTTTCCAGGGGAAAAAGTCCCATCTCAGTCCTACTTCCAAATATTTAAACTACAACCCCTGCCCCCTTGGGCTACCTCCCGGCGTGTGACTTTTCATCATCTTCAACGTTTCAGCTTCCTCTTCTGGCCGTTTTGTCTTCCCAATCATTTTCTGTGAGTGTTTATATCCTGATTAGTAACCGATAAATATTCCTAGTCGACGCCTCTGTCATTCGTTTGTTTTGTCCTTTTCTCAGCTCCAGGTCGTTTCAACAGTCTATCGAACTCCTCCTGCAGACAATTTTGGTGCATTATTCGTTGAAATGAGATCTTAAACATTAAACTTTTCTGGCCAGGATGGTAAATCCACAAGAAACTAGCCAAGTTCATCCAGACAAGGTCTCGATTAAGCTTTGGGCGGGCAAAAAATAAATCGGCGGTTGACAAGCTTCGGGCCACGGACGAGGAAAGAGAAACCTGGCCACAACGGTGGAACAGAAGGAGCCAACGCGGTGCGGAGGCGTGGGCTAGAAAACTTCACATCGGACGTCGGAAAGGATAGGACACCGGAGGCTGAATGGTTCTTCCATCTGCAACGGCGAATAAGGAAAGGGATGAAGACAAGCGACAGAAGCGGGGAAAGGCTTAGTCGGACGTCGGAAGACACCCCAATTGGAAGTTTAAAGGATCTCTCCAGCCGCAACAGCGGATGATTTAGGGCTACGTGCAAGCGGTCGAAGGATAAAATGAATTGAGCGTCGGATGGGTTCAGACTTCGAGCGAAGAAAAGATCTTGGAGCTGCAACGGCGAAGAGGCTGAGACTTTGCAGCTTCCAATTCAACAGCAAAAAGAGGCCCGATTACAGGAAAACTCAAGGATTTGAGCAGCTTTAACAACCAAAGTCATTTTCTTCGCAAAGGCTGCCCTGAAGAACAAAATTTTACTTCTCCACGACCAGAAATCCACGTCTTAACCGAAATTGAACCTGGCATGAATAAACCTGCTGACATCCAATCTTCAAAGTAAAACGAAAAGAAGATATTCCTGAGAGGTCCAAGAGTTCAACGATCAAACTGTGCGAAATAATGAGGAGGGGCCCAGAAATTAAAACATTAATTTGGGGAGAACAGTTGCGGCAGAAACAGGATGTACTTACCTTTCTTCCTATACATAATTGTGACATCAATCCCTTTATATGGGAAAATCACTCCCCACAAAAAATTCATAACATTGTGTTGCTGCTGAAACTTTTCTCCCCAAATCTCTTAAATTTTGGGCCCCTCCTTATAACTGAATATCGCTTCAGGTTGTTTCATCCTTGATGTTTTTTCGGTCATGCTTTAAGTCTGGATGTTTTGAACAATTTATATACAGTCTGTTCCCAAAATTTGTTTGTGCTTGAATTCTTGCAGCGGGTCGCATAGTTGGGTTTAGTTTTGCCAATTGTCTTTGACAAACCGTCGCTTGGAAAATGAAATGGTCCTTGACTGTTGTTGATTTTTTAAAGGCTTTTGAACACTTATTTTTTCTGTCAAATCGGCTACTTTTGGGTTTTTTCCTCCACCGTTGCGGCTCCCAAAGCATTTTAGCGTCCGAATCCCAAATCACTCCGACGTCTGATTCTTATTTATCTTCAATCGCTTTCCCGTAGCTTTCACCCTTCTGCCGATACGACTGGGAAAGCTATTGAGCTTCCGATTCGAATGTCTTCCGACATCTTATTAAGCCCTCTCCCACCCACATTTCACATCATTTTAGCGCCTGTCTTTCCACCGTTACGGCTGGGAAGTCCATTTGGCGTCCGACGTCAAAGTCACCCGATCTGCGATGAAGTTTTCCCACCCACAGCTTTGAATCGCACCTCTTAGTATTCTTTTTCTTCCCGCCGTTGCGGCTGAGCCAAGCCTTTGGCTTCCGATGTCAATATCCTTTCGACTTTCGCCGTGGTGCACCAGGCCATTTGTTTGGTGGAGAATTCATTTCAGTTTATATAATCTGCCGCTTTGCTTCATAGCCCAGTCCCAAATGGATAATACACGTGGGTTAATTGCAGGTGTGCGTAAGGAGCTGATGCGTGAAGACGTAGAAGAACGGTTTAGAAAAAATCACAACGACATCGACCAGATCACTGAAAGGGCCCTCGAAGTGGAAGACAAAGTCAATAACGCTAAAGGCACGAACCTGACTGCTATTCCATTACTAAAAGAATCATGAATACATACAGACAACTCAAAAAAATACGAAACGCTGGGGAGACCGAAAGGTCATGCGTTGGGGGAAACCCAAATGATTTACTGTTTTGTTTAAATACTGGAAAGGGAGAAGTTACAGGGGCTTTTTCCCTAAAAAATTTGTAAACTCTTTTGCTTGTAAGAGGAACTATTTTGTTTTACAGTCAGAAAGTGCAACTTTTGCCTGCTGGAGAGAGCGAAATGTGGAATGTATCAATGCAACTAAATGAATAATGTTGAAGAGGAACTATTTCATTTTCAGCCATGTTTCATTTACTGTGAAAGTATTTAACTTCCTGAACCTATATTCTTGTTGAGTGTTCTTCAGTATCTTTTGGGATGTCTTCCACTGTAAGTAATAAATGTTTTTCATAAAATAATCGGCTATCTGGTTGTTTAAATATCTGTAATTGTTCATGTGTCTTGAATGAGGTATCAGCTATTTGTAACTCTTCATAATGCACGTACAGAATGTATTACTCACCAAAGAATGATAACTCTGCTCCCTAGGGATAGTTTAGGTAGTTAGTTTAAGTTTGTGTTGTATGTGTCTTTGGGTGCTTGTGAACCTTAAGACGAGAGGTAAGAACCTGCGCATCACATTGTGACTGTTCCTTGCATCTTTAGCACCCTGCATTGTTATTTAGGCACTTGCATATCATATATTAAGTCAAAAAATACAAAAATCACGGTGGACTGGGCCGCAACCAGTAAAGCCCTTTGTTGTGTTACTTTGACCTACGGTAGCTGGACCACAAACCGGACGGATTCCCTATACCAAACAGTCAACGGGCTAGTTGGGAACGTTGATTGGGGAGAATCCCTTACTGTTGTTGCCTACGATTTTCGGGGCCTCAACATTTTTGGCGCTAGAAGGAGGGCCGCCAGTGCATGGCTGGCCGAGGAAACCCGTTTTCCCGAGAATATTCCATCGGTAACAGTTCTGAAAGCAGTGGGTTCCGTAATCCAATTCCGGAAGAAAGAGAACATCTATATTCTGTTGGTAACGAAATTGTTAATGATCTGAGAAGGAATACCAGGGCATACGTAAAAAAGATTGGATGATTGCCAATCATCCCTGAATTTCCCAGAAGAGAGTATAAAAAGAAAGATCGTCCTATAACAGAAGACTCAGTGTTAGTGGGAGACTAGGAAGAGCTTGTAGAATCTGCTTTACAAGAGGTTGTACTACCTTTGAACCAAGAAGGCCTAGATACCCCTCACAGTTCTCCTGCTCATACTCCAGTTGGTTCACCTCCTCACTCCCCACCTAGACTCATGGCAAGAGTAAATGCTAATCCACCACCTAACCCACCTATTCCACCTCCTGCATGGAGAGCCAGATCACCATTAAACCTTACACCTCCTTTACATGACCTACCTCAAGCCTTTGACAAGATGTTGCCCAAGTTTGATCCCAATGAGAAAATACTAGTAGATGATCACCTACAAAGCTTTTACTTGGAAATTGAGGGATTAAGGGCCGAGGAGCATGAAGACGTGGTATGCAGACTGTTCCCCCATACCCTTAAAGGAGCCGCAGCATCATGGTACTTTGGATTGCCTGCTAACTCTATCCCTGATTGGGATACCTTCGAAAGAATGTTCAGAAGTAAGTATGCAATTCAGAAAACTCATGCAACTCTCATGAAAGGGTTGTGCACGTTGAAGAAAGAAAGAAAAGAAAAGGTGCACAGTTTCACTCAAAGGTTTGCAGCGTATCTCAAGAACTTCTCTGAAACAGATAAGCCTCCAGACAAAGTTCTTATTGAATACTATACTTCAGCTTTAGGCCCTGATTTGGCCATGTTTTCCAAAGGTAGGGCCAAGCCTACTCTAACAGAAACCTATGAAGAAGCAGAAGTGGTGGAAGCTGAAAGAGAGAGCATTGAAGACTATCCAGAACAGTCTGGAGAGAAAGGTATAGGAAGAAAAACCCTATTGTTTACCAAGCCTAAGGAAGAAAAGTCTCCAGACTTGGAAAATATGGCCAAAATGATGCAAAAGCTTTCTAATAAAATCATAGATATGGAGAAAGAAAAGGAAGCACAAAATTTTTATAAGCCATATTATAAGAAAAGAGAGGATAACCACCAGTCTCAGCCTCCTCCTCACAACACTGCATCTATGAACTTAACAGAGGTAGGCTTGGATAATTTTTGCACATTCCACCAACAACCACATTCTGAGAAGAATTGTCCGCAGTGGATAAATTCGATGACGTTGGTCATGAATCAGCTGTTAGATTCTAGATTAACAGAAGAGGGAAATGAGGAAAGAAAGGAAAATTCTGCTTCCACGTCTACTCAAGAATAGGAAGAGGAAACCTTGGCATTATGGAATTCTGTCTCACTATTTGATGTTGAAGAAGAAAAGACTCAGGGGTGTAAAGGTGTTATGGAAACCAACGTAGCCACGAGGAGCCAAGGGACGGTTAGGGAAGACAGTCTTATACTCCCAAAGATTAAGAGGCTGCAGAGAAATGTTAGGAAGAGATTTCAAGACAAATCATTGGATGATAAAATTCCAGAGTTCACTGTCACCAGCCAAGATCCTAGGCAAAGTGACGCGTAGGCCAACCCCAGTGAAGAAAATGCTGGAAAACCCCATCCCATTGAGTAGCCGATGGATTATGACATTGTGGAAGATTTAAAGAAGATAAAAGCGACTTTTCCACTATTCGAAATGTGTAAAGTTCCTTAGCAAAAGGAAAGACTATTGAAAGCACTTGAAACATCGGACGAGAAGCTTCCTGTGAGCAACCAACCTTAGGAAGAGGAAGAAATTGGAGAAACCAGCATTGGAGGTAAGTCTAAAAGCAAACATCCACCTTTCCTCCTCACGTTTGAAATTTTCAATCATAATGTACATAACTGCTTGGTAGACTCAGGGGCATCAGTAAATGTTATTCCCATATCATTCTGTAAAAATATCAATGGGTAGCCTAAGCCGTCCACATGGATGGTGGTTCAATTGGACAGAATGGATGTGAAGGTTATTGGTGAGCTAGAAGATGTCCTAGTCCGTCTGGCATCTAATGACAAAGTGTGCCAAGTTATTAACATCGTGGTGGCTGATATACCAGATGCTTATGGTCTCGTCCTAAGCAGAGATTGGTCAGCCAAATTAAATGGATATTTCGCCTCAGATTGGTCGCATCTATGGTTTCCATACAAAGGAAGTCCGAACCAGATCAAGATTTTAAGAGAACCTCACATGAAGCACAACGTTACTCAACTGGAGGAGAAGAACGTACCAGTGGATTCTGTATTGGGGAACTATTTTATTGAGTTGGAACCAGGTAATTACCAAGCAGAAGAAGCCAGCAACACATCTGATACCCAGCCTAATCTCCTTCGATTCTCACAAGCTGATGAGATTGACTGTAAAATAGTAGACTTAGCAATAGGAGTAGATTCATTTCCAGTAGTTAATGATTTTTGGACTTTATTTTTCGATGGATCTAAGACATTAGAAGGGTCAGGGGCTGGCTGTGTCCTGATTGACCCACAGAAGAATAAACATTTCCTTTCATGTAGATTAGAGTTTGAGTGTACTAATAATACAGCTGAGTACGAAGCACTAGTACAGGGAGTAAAGAAGGCAATTGAATTGAAGGTAAGTAATATAAAAGTTTTTGGGGATTCTGAAATTATTGTGAAACAAATCTGGAATCAGATACATTGTATCTCTCCCCACTTAAAATCTTACCAGAATGAGGTATGGGATTTGCTTAAATATTTTAATGCATTTAACACTATTTCAATTCCAAGGATAAAAAATGCAGCTGCTGATCTATTGGCCACATCAGCCGCTAGACTCGTTCCCACTAATAATCGATGTTCTGTTGAACTGCTTTTCAGGCCCTCTGTACCTGATATGATTACGAACCTACGAGTGTTCGATGATGACCAGCAAATCATAGAATGTTTAACGAATGATGAGGTTTTTAAAGGAGCGATCATAGACGATGAAGAGCATCAGGCTGAGATGAAATACGATAATTTTATTCCTAAAGGAGTCAGAACATTGGAAAAAATGTTCGATTTAAATGAAAAATTCAGAAGACAACCCAACGTAAAGACACACAGCTCATCGCTACAGTTCGAACTGTTAAATTTGGGGACTGAAACGGCTCCTAAGTTCGTGAATCTCGGCAAATGTTGTTCGCCAACAGAAAGAGACAAATTCGTCAGTCTATTTAAACAATATAAAGATGTTTTCGCATGGACATATGAATACTTGAAAACATATGACACCAGCATCATCAAGCATGTCGTGCCCATTAAAGTAGGCATCAAGCCATATTAGCAACCACTAAGAAAAATTCATCCAAAATTGGAACCATTGATTCAGAGCGAAGTAACGAAATTATTGCATGCTCGAATCATCTTCAAAGTCAGACATTCTGAGTGGGTATCAAATCTGGTACCAGTAAGGAAAAAGTCTGGAGAAATCAGACTCTGCGTGGATTTTAGGAACCTAAACTGTGCATCAGACAAAGGTAACTATCCTATGCCACCCATGGAGTAGTTGCTACAAATGGTTTCGGGTTCTGAATTGTTTTCGTTATTAGATGGCTTCTCTGGCTACAATCAAGTGCTGGTAGCCGAAGAGGACAGATTAAAGACAACGTTCAGAACCAAGTGGGGAACCTTTGCCTACAGAAGGATTCCCTTTGGGCTTATAAATGCTGGGGTGACATTTTAGAGGGCTATGGACATAGCTTTCCACAGGATGATTGGCCGAAGCGCTGTAGTATACCTTGATGATATTACAATATTCTCAAAGAGAAGGGGAGAACATGCATTTCACTTAAGGCAAATTTTCGAACGCTGTCATAATTATGGCATTTCACTCAATCCTAAGAAGTGTGTATTCGCTGTCACGGAAGGAAAGTTAATGGGCCAAATAGTTTCAAAGCAAGGGATCTCCATTGACCCAGAAAGAATCAAGGCCATTGAACAAATCCCCTTGCCCCATAATAAAAAGGGGATGCAATCCTTCATGGGAACCATAAATTTCGTACAAAGGTTTGTGCCTGATTTCGCCCAGACTGTTAAACCGCTGCAGCAGATGGTCAAGCAGAATGCACAATTCAAGTGGACTGAACTTGAGAAGAATGCTTTCAGCAAAATTAAAACTGTTGTTGCACACGCACCTTTCTTGAAAAGTCCAGATTTCGATAAAGACTTTATTTTATATACTTTTGCATCCGATGATTCGCTAGCAGCTGTGCTCACCCAAAAGGAAGAAGGGGGGGATGAATTCCCAATCTCCTTTATGAGTACTGGTCTACAAGGGGCTGAATTAAACTACTCAGCCATTGACAAGCAAGCTTACTCAGTATTTAAGGCAGTGAAGCAATTCAGGCCTTATATATTAAAAAATCGAACCAAAGTAATAGTCCCCTACCCAGCTATAAGATCTCTTCTCATACAGAAAGAGTTAGGAGAAAGGAGGGGCAACTGGGTTACAGCTCTCCAAGAGTACGACCTTGAATTCAAGCCAGACTCTATAGTGAAAGGTCAAGGGTTGTGCAAATTGATGACTAAAGGCGGGAGCAATGAAGAACAAGCATGGGAGGATGAGGCTGAATTACATGTAATGGATGTATGTCCTTTGTTTACAACTCCTGAGTCTTGTTATAGAGACCTCATGCATTACCTGCAATCAGGGCTATTGCCAAAGCATTGGAATTCCAAACAAAGAAGAGCTCTGCGTCTTAAATTGGCCTCCTATCAACTTGTTGAAGGATTATTATTCAAAAATAATTATGACGGGGTTCTCCTCAGATTTCTAGAAAAGGAAGATGCGAAGAAAGTAATGTCAGAGTTACATGACGGTCCTACTGGGGGACATTATTCAGGAGACACTACAGCCCACAAAATCCTCAGAGCTGGTTACTATTGGCCTACACTCTTCAAGGATGCACATGCACATGTCAGGAAATGTGATATTTGCCAAAGGTGTGGCGGAAGACAGCATAAAGCAACAGCACCCCTAAAGCCGATGATGATCACGGAACCATTCGAACAATGGGGGCTAGATATTATTGGAGAAATAAAACCGAATTCTTCTCTCCAACACAAATACATTCTGACTGCAACTGACTACTTCACTCGCTGGGTCGAAGCTGTCCCGTTGCGCAAGATAAATGAAGACGAAGTCATCAGCTTCTTACAAGACCACATCATGACTAGGTTTGGAGTTCTAGTTTCGTTAGTTTTTTATAATGCCAAATACCTTTCATCAATCAAATTGACTACTTTTGCTCATGATAAAGGGATAAAATTGCATTATTCTGCTAATTAATATCCGCAAGGAAATGGCCTAGCTGAATCCTCTAACAAAAATTTGATTAGAATTTTAAAGAAGACTGTGGTAGAAAACCAGAGGAGTTGGCACTCAGCGTTACCAAATTCCCTTTGGGCTGACAGATTCACCCCCAAGTCTGCAGTTGGAGTGTCTCCATATACCCTTGTCTACCGTAAAGAATCCATCCTCCCTCCCAATATCATGCTACCATCGTCCATACTAGCTCAAGAGTCTAGGGGTCTGATGATGAAGTTTTACAAATAAGAATATATAATCTCCTGAAAGCAGAGGAGGCTAGATCTAAAGCCAAAGAACGCTTTAGGCTACAACAAGAGTCAGTTAAGAGATGGTTTGACAAACATAAAGCTGGGACAAAAGACTTTGAAGTAGGAGACTTAGTACTCAAATGGGACCACCCCCATGATGAGAAAGGAAAGCATACCAAATTCCAGCAGTTGTGGGTAGGCCCTTTTTACATTGCAGCCAAGATTGGTCCTTCTACTTACAAGTTGCAAGATCTGCAGGGGTGGGAGGAGAACCTACAAGTAAATGGTTTGGTTCTCAAGCATAATTTTTCATGAGTTTGTTTGAATTCTTCCGTCTTGTATATAAATAATTCATCCGGTTGTCTTTTGAGTCATGTGTTTAGTTTGTTTTGTTGATTTCAATAAAGGGAGCAAACCTGCGGTTGCATGGGGAACATCCGAAATTTTTGGGTTTGATGAACGTTCTGGTATCAGGCTATGCATTGTTGTTTATATGAAAGAAATTCTTCCAGTTTAGTCGTTTTCTCGAATAATTCTGTGTGCATTGAAGTCCTGCTTAACCCCTGTGTAATAAACTAGATTCAGAGAGTCTGGAACACTATGTTGGGGCTCCATCCACGTCACACTTAAAGTGTCCTAAGGAGTGACAGCCAAAGACCCATGGAAAGGAGCAAGGTGAACAGTATACTGAATATAAATGATCTCATGCCAAGAAAAGAATGCCAATAGGCAAATAAAGAGTCAAAAAAAAAAAACTCCTAGGAAAGCATCATAAATCAAAGCAGGTGCTGAATCATGAGTACTAAGTTGCCTAAAGATCCTCTCCATCCGTGAGCTAAAACTTAAAGTATACCACTCACACAAAAGGACACTATGGGATAGACGATCCTGAAATAAAATTCAGTAAGACAGGGCATTCAGGAGGACTCATAAGAAAAGGGACAAAAGTCCAAAAGTACAAAAGGTACTAAAATGGCATGAGAATGAGGAACAAACGAATATTTCTGTTTACCATATGCTACAATCCTATGGTGTCCAAAGCTATCTGCCACCTAAAGACAAAGGTAATAATGAAATTCATCTTCTGGCATCGATAGAGTTATCTGGACTTGAAAATCTTGGTTTCCACTTTCTCAAATTGGACTATTATCAATGATTGAAGGTACACACTGCCGGCATTCGAGAACTCCAGATAGCTGGAAGAATTTAGAAGGATGCATCTGTTGTTAGAGAGTCTGTCACTCAAATATTAATTGCCCAGAGATCTAGGTTCACCAAGTAATCACCAGTTGTTGCTGCTGCAACTTTTCCCCCCAAATCTCTTAAATTTTGGGCCCCTCCTCATAGCTGAATATCGCTTCAGGTTGTTTCATCCTTGATGTTTTTTCGGTCATGCTTTAAGTCTGGATGTTTTGAACAATTTATATACAGTCTATTCCCAGAATTTGTTTGTTCTTGAATTCTTGCAACGGGTCACATAGTTGGGTTTAGTTTTGCCAATTGTCTTTGACAAGCTGTCGCTTGGAAAATGAAATGGTCCTTGATTGTTGTTGATTTTTTAAAGGCTTTCGAACACTTATTTTTTCTGTCAAATCGGCTACTTTTCGTTTTTTTCCTCCGCCATTGCGGCTCCCAAAGCAGTTTAGCGTCCGAAGCCCAAATCACTCCGACGTCCGATTCTTATTTATCTTCAATCGCTTTCCTGTAGCTTTTACCCTTCCACCGATACGACTGGGAAAGCTATTGAGATTCCGATTTGAATGTCTTCCGACGTCCGATTAAGCCCTCTCCCGCCCGCATTTCGCATCATTTTAGCGCTTGTCTTTCCATCGTTATGGCTAGGAAGTCCATTTGGTGTCCGACGTCAAAGTCACCCGATCTCCGATGAAGTTTTCCCGCCCACAGCTTTGAATCGCGCCTCTTAGTCTTCTTTTTCTTCGTGTCGTTGCGGCTGAGCCAAGCCTTTGGCTTCCGATGTCAATATCCTTCCGACTTCTGTCGTGGTGCACCAGGCCATTTGTTTGGTGGAGAAGTCGTTTCAGTTTATATAATCTGCCGCTCTGTTTCATAGCCCAGTCCCAAACGGATAATACACGTGGGTTAATTGCAGGTGTGCGTAAGGAGCTGATGCGTGAAGACATAGAAGAACGGTTTAGAAAAAATCGCAACGACATCGACCAGATCACTGAAAGGGCCCTCGAAGCGGAATACAAAGTCAATAACGCTAAAGGCACAAACCTAACTACCGTTCCGTTACTAAAAGAATCATGAATACATACAGACAACTCAGAAAAATACGAAACGCTGGGGAGACCGAAAGGTCATGCGTTGGGGGAAACCAAAACGATTTACTATTTTGTTTAAATACTAGAAAGGGAGAAGTTACAGGGGCTTTTTCCCTGAAAAATTTGTAAACTCTTTTGCTTGTAAGAGGAACTATTTCGTTTTACAGTAAGAAAGTGCAACTTTTTCCTGCTGGAGAGAGCGAAATGTGGAATGTATCAATGCGACTAAATGAATAATGTTGAAGAGGAACTATTTCATTTTCAGCTGTGTTTCATTTACTGTGAGAGTATTTAACTTCCTGAACCTATGGTCTTGTTGAGCGTTCTTCAGTATCTTTTGGGATGTCTTCCACTATGAGTAATAAATGTTTTTCATAAAATAATCGGCTATCTGGTTGTTTAAATATCTGTAATTGTTCATGTGTCTTGAATGAGGTATCAGCTATCTGTAACTCTTCATAATGCACGTACAGAATGTATTACTCACCAATGAATGATAACTTTGCTCCCTAGGGATAGTTTAGGTAGTTAGTTTAAGTTTGTGTTGTATTTGTATTTGGGTGCTTGTGAACCTTAAGATGAGAGGTAAGAACCTATGCATTACATTGTGACTGTTCCTTGCATATTTAGCACCCTGTATTGTTAGTTAGGCACTTGCATATCATATATTAAGTCAAAAAATACAAAAAGCACGGTGGACCGAGCCACAGCCGGTAAAGCCCTTTGTTGTGTTACTTTGACCTACAGTAGCCGGACCGCAAACCGAACGGATTCCCTATACCAAACAGTCAATGGGCTAGTTGGGAACGTTGATTGGGGAGAATCCCTTACTGTTGTTGCCTATGATTTTCGAGGCCTCAACACATTGATGGTTATGATCTTATGAAAATGTTTTTGGTTGTGAGATGAAATCAATATTATTATATCCTTTCATTGCAAGAAATATTGCTTATGTTGGCACTGTTCAAATAGTACAAGCATTCCAATATATTCCCCTTGTCTTCTTTGAAGTATTTCTTCTACATTTTTTTGTTATATATGTTGGATTTGAAAATAGTTATGTTAGTATCATTTTATTTTAATAAATCTTACTTTGAGTGACATTCAAATAACAAAAGCATGCCAATATTGTTTGTGAGTATTCTTATATAATTTTTGTATATGTTGGATTTTGGTTGAAATACATTGTTGGGGACAGCTTGGAAGTTTAAAAAATTGATCATTGCATGGAGAGTAGCTATAACATTGCAATTAAAATGTTTACTCAAGGGGGATATTGGATTGTCGAACACACTAATGCTTGGATTGGTTATCATTGAAAATATTTGTTTGTATAGAATGTGATGAATTAACATACAAAATAATTATTATCAAGTTACTATAGATACATAATGACTTACCTTGTAATAGTCCTTCAAGTATTTCAAATGCATTTATTAAGTGCACAAATGACTTGAAGGACTAGGATAGGGTAAGCTATTATGGATCTATAGTAACTTGATAATCATTACTTTGTATGCTTGAATGATGCAACATTTGTTTCAATATCATCATTATCAAGCAATAACAACTTCTTAAAGCGTGCTAGTTCAATGGTAGAGTACGTGCCTAATTATAGGCAGGAGGTTGGTGGTTCGATTCCTCCGTACCCTATCATAAATTTGTGACTACAAAAATGACTAAATTCGCATATATACGACTATTAGTAGCTAATTTCCTGTATCTTATAGCGCGACTAACGTTTAGTCGTATTTAGCTTAGTCATTAATATGTTATCAACTAGTAGTTTATTTAGTCATAAATTTTGTCATTAATTGCTAGAATTAGTTACTAAATCAGTGACTAAATCTATGACTAAATTAATGACTAATAAGTCAAGCTATTAATGACTATGTGAAATACGACTAGCTATAAGATAGTGGAAATTTTCTACTATTCGTCGTCGACTCAAAAATAGTCGTTTATAGCCTGATTTTAGTCATTAATTTCTCATTTTGTACTAGTGAAATATGCCATGTTTTGTGTTATCTAGGGCATTTTTCAGATCTGGTATAGAAGATACAAAAGGTACATCAGTCAAATCAGCAAACCTTGAAAACCTAAAAAGGAAACGAAAAGGCCTAGGATTGACCCTTGGGGGGTTGGACATTTGTTGGAAAGTTTTAGGCGGGTCCCCCATCTATTTTGATGGCTGATAAGGGATTAAACCATATATAGTTATTTTTTTCCAGATCTAATTTACTAATTTAGTGGCTTCTCTTACCCTCTTGAGGTATGACCCTTACCCCAATCCTTGAGTTAAATATTATATGGTAAGTTGGCATTGTTTTGGATGATTTTTCATCTATTTCTGAAGTCTTATTGACTGCTGTAATTTCATAACAGAAGTAAGATATTGTGGTTATCTATTCCAGAATTGATTATAAAGTACTTACTCCTACCTCATACTAGTGTCATATATACGCTTCATTGTTTTCATTCCATGAGGCACTTGTCTTAGACAAGATATTTAAGATCCTCAATTGACCTCATCTGTCCACTTGTATTTGGTAGGCACTAGTCACATCTTTTATGTCCCTATAAAATCTTAGTTCATCATTTTTTTACTGTATTAATAGATACATAATTTTCTGTAACTTACATGCATTAAAACCAGCTCTGGAATAGTAAATTCTATGGTAGATTCATGGTTGGAAATCACCTTTATAATTTTGTTCTGATTCACTACTAAAACTTGTTTTAAAAACATAATTAAAGGTGTCATTTGAAGGCTGATTTCTTGGGTTTAAAGTTTCAGATTAATAAGTGATTGACATTTCTAGATCTAACCTATGTTTTAGCCTCATGTGTACCTTATCTCACATCTATTTAAAGGTTAATATTCTTTGCTATTACAAACCTTAATCACTGGTTGGAAAAAATGATACTATTTGCAAATTTATAACAGAATTTCATTTATTGACTTGGATATGGAATTTGAGGGCATTCCATATACATTAATCTATATTCAACCCCTTATTCTGGAATCTACATTACTAAATATCATCAAAAAGAGATTTGAACTTCAGCATTTAATATCAACTCAGTTTATTGTAAGAATTTACTCATAGTTGATCTAGCGACCTAAGTCATTCTGAAATTTCATCTATCTTTAAAACTTAGTTGCTCTCACAGAAGTCCCTCATGTGTTGTATTATCCAACCTAAAGTGAGGGAAGTAGTTGCTTAGGTGACACTAGCAACTCTTCTGAGTTGCACCTTAGCTTAGAACATTGTTCCTTTGCACTAAAGGGTTCTAGTTTGTGTGATAATAGGTCCAAAATGAGATCCCATCTACTTTATTGGATTTTATTGGAGTCTTGGTCCAAGATGAACACTCTCCTATGGTTATGTATATATATGTATGTGTGTGTATAAAATGTGTACTATTCTTGGATTTGCATACTTTCCTCTTGTGTTTACTTGTATGTGGGTATATTTTGTATTTTCATTACTGGGATCATATCAATGTACCCATTACACCTATCTATCTCACCTACACCATCTTTCATTATATCATTTTTAATATCTGGATATGGTAATGGTGGTTTGACCACCTAGCTTCCCTTAACACTTATTTTTTTATTAACATTATTACTAACTTGGTCACTTATTTAATATTGACATTAGCATTGAATATCATTGTTTTCTCCTAAAACATTGTTGCATAACTATATGAAAATGTTGATAATAAACACATTTAAATACAACTATATTGGCAACCAACTTGAATGTCCCGAAGCCTAGGTGGTTGATCTCTGTGGAGAAATGAATCTTCAAGAGGCCTGTGAGAATTTGATTCCATGATGAAGGGTATGGACATCAGATTAGTTATTCAATTGCAAAGATAATCCTAAATGTTAACATAGGTGCATAGTAAGCTAATTTCGAAGTCCTGTAGCTGATTTCACTCCTTCCACAACTTTGGGTTGTTGTTTGGAAATTGGATGATTTGCAAAAGTGCTTTAAAAAAATGTCAAATTACACAATTTGTATTAAATGATGGTTTAAAATCGTAGGACCAGAGTTTTTATAAATGGTCATTTTCCTTATTCATTTTCATTTCAAGTATTTGTCTAGATAGTGGGAAATAGGTTGAAATTTTATGTTGTCATGAATGAATAACGATGTCATTTTGAAGATGACGTGTTGTACAAGTATATGCACAAGGATTTCATATCCTTGATGGGGGATACATGACATAGGAATTGTCAATTGAATTTCCAAATGTTGATACAAGTTCAAGTTATGATAATGCAGTGGTATCAGCTGTGCCTACTGTGGATCCTTATGTGTTATTGATGATGACTAATGGAAGTATTCGACTCATTGTTGGAGGTTATAATTTTTTCTATTTGGTGCATGATGTCCTAACTCATCTTGAATATTAAAATGCAGTACCAAGTATTGTATGAAGTGTGTTTTATCAAAAGTATTGGTTGTTTTCTTATTTGGTTACTTGTAAGTTCAAATTTTGTTTAACGAGTGAATGTTTTTTACCAAATAGTTGACATATCGTTAACTTTTAAATTTGTGATTTTAGAAAACACTTCCTTTTGGAGTATACAAAAGAAATAGTCCTATAAAATTTTCCCTTTAAACATATTAAATATCTAGTAATATCATTGAGATGACAAATCACTTATCCCAATCTGAATTGTTCACAGGATTTATTCACTTGTAAATGCTATGAACACAGTTTCTAGCAATGAATTGACTTACTGCTCCTGTGTTCATCATCCTCCAAAGCATTTATTGATAACAGCAATGCCAGCATGTGGCAATTATTTTGGCTAGTAACCAACTTGAAGTGATTGGTTTCAGTGGTTGGATTCACTAGTATGGAATGATGACAGCTCTTGCATTGAATTGTTTAATGCATTAAATACTCTTAGTAAAGAAGTGTCCATTCATAAATGGGTGCTATATATGATATATTTGTTATGGAAAGTACTACTATTTGTAGGTATATCAAGGTGTATTTTAATTTGAAGATGTTTTGTCAAACCTTAATTGTAGTGGTCTTCTAAAAAACACAGATTTTTTGGATTATCCTTGAATACTAGAACTTCCTAAGCTGCATTTACAATTGAATTGTCAGACATTTGTTTTCTGGAACTGCTTATCCAGTTTCTATGCAAACTCCAATTCTCAATTAGACATGGAACTCTACATCTAGGTAAAATAAGATGAATAGATTGGGAATTTGGTTGTCTATTTCTAGCATGCTAGTAATTTAACAGGTCAAATTACTTATTCCTCTAGAAATTTAATTGAAATATTGACAAATATTGGTTGGACATCTGAATATCAATGTTGTAGTTAATGTCTCTTTTTTTATATGCAAGAACTGGGGGAGAGCACATGTATGGTGGAAAATTTGCAGGTCAGTTAGCACATTGGCACATCAAAGATAATTTCTTGATTTTATCAGTATTTTTTCTTCTCTTTCTTTCATTATGAGATATGATTATTGAAACAAGTGTCTAAACATGGAATTTTATGCTTTAAATATGATATTATCTGCCAATTGATAATAATGGGATTCTAAATATTATTGATTTTTTCATGACAAGATCATTTTGTAGTGATCAAAATGGAAACCTGACCAATAGAGTAATCACATTGTGATATAGGTAAGTGAAATATGACCTATTTTATGATCACGGTCAATTTTGTCTATATTATGAATGCTTTCGTGTTTACAATGCAAAAACTAGATGGAACTTATTTAGGGTGTTGATTTTGCATTCTAATGTTGTGTATCCCCCTGGAGCATCCATTTCTAGTTTCTTTGTTTCTGTATGTTAGAAACAGTGAACTCACTGCCATTGAGTATTCTTCTGACATCAAAGATTTTGCATTTATATTTAAATGGATGTTGTTCATAGTCATTAGGCAATTATACCCATTTCCAACATCAGCACAATGACTATAGAGCATAGTCCTGTGCCTTGTCATTTAAGTACATCAGATTCTATTCCTAAATCATGCCTGGTTTTCTAAAGAAAAAGATAAAAAGACAGCCTCATCCTATGCTCCATGGCCCCATGAATATCCTTATATCCAATTTTGTTGGGTATCATGTAGATATCCTAGTGCAAGCACTACTACATCACCCTAGGAAGCGAATAAATATTATGAATTGGAATCACAATATATCCTAACCATTTTTCCTTGTGGATATTCATTACCTTGATGGACGAAGGAGCTTTTCTCATCCCATGGTGGATAGGATCCATGTGAAGCACCAACTATTGGGTTGATCATCCTCTTTTGATTCTCCTTATTGCTCCACTTATACATGGCTCTAGGATGATCATGCTTATCTACTATATCATTGGCATCCACACTAATATAATTTTTGTTGATAGGTCTCATATAGTGGCACACTTACAGTTTCTAGGGAATACTTATTTTTGCAATCCCATTAAGCCAATTTATTGATTTTTGTTCAAAATTCCTAGAAAAGGTTTATGGATTTCATAACCCGCTTGATCATATATTGTGAACTTATACAATTTGTCATCCTTTGCTGACCATTAGATACTCAAATTTATGTATTGATCATTTTTACCTTTATAGAGGACTCTATAAGTTAGGTTCTCAAATTCTTAAAGGGTGCTAGCTCAATGGAAGAGCGCCTGCCTTACAAGCAGAAGGTTGGTGGTTTGATTCCTCCATGCCTTAATGATATTATAATATTGGTTAAAAAAAACTAAATTAGTAAGAAAAATATAAGAGATAGGTGACAAAAAAATGACCAAAATTAGTATATGAATTTACTAAAAATGACTAAATTAGTAACCAAAAAATGAGAGATACGAAACTAGGAATTAAAAAGGATACAACATGTGGTGCTAATGATGAAGCCAAACATGGCATTGATATGATAGAAAAATAATACGTTACTTTGGATACAAAACATGGTGCTACATAGGAAGCAAAATATGGTGCAACAATAGAAGAAATTTTTGGCGTCATTTTGGTAGAAAAAGACGATGCAAAAAGGAAGCAAAAAATGGTGCAAATTTGGAAGCAAAAATTGACACATTTGGAAGTAAAACATGGTGCAAAATGGGATGCTAAAGAGGTAGAAAAAATGGATGCAATATTGGATGCTAATTTATATTCTAACATGGTGCTATTAAGGATTCAAATATGGCCCTAACGGGGATGTCATTTAAGAAGCAAAAGCGAACACTTGCTAGGAATAAAAATATGACATTATTTAGGAAGCAAACCTTGACGTTGTTTACAAAGAAAAGTTGGACGCTATTCTGGAAGCAAAAAATTATCCTCTATTTTGGACGTCATAAAAGATGCTATCTAGGAAGCAAAAAAAGACATTTTTTTATACGCTTTAATTTTTGTCCTTGACACATCCCATTTAGCGTCTAGTTTGACCACTCAATCTAAAAACAAATTACACTAAAAGGGATGCTAAATGGGACGCTAATTTTAGGATTTGTTGTAGTGATAAAAGACTTATTTGTAATTTTCTTTAGACTGTATAGTGCCTAGAACAATATGGTAAAGTTAGCATGCTATATATAAAAGGGGAATATGACAGAAAGACGGTCCTGGTGATTGGAATAATGACTATTCATTCATTTGGAGGAGGTTCAAGTGTTGGATTCTCTTTTGCTGGATCAAAAGGATAGTCACAAGGTGTTTGGTAACTATAGTCATTGTTTTCCATAACATTCCAGAAGGATTAGCTGTGAGTATGGTTTTTTCATCATGTGGGGTTTCTCCAACCAATGCACTAATATGGAGTGTCATTACATCCTTTCAACAAGTAAGAATAACCTTTAAACAAACATTTATCAATTTCATCAAGAAGGTTTTTGAGAAAGGATAAAATTATATTAGTGTCCACAAATGATCAAAGTAAGTCATTGGGAAAAGGAAGAGTAATGCTTGATAACAACAAAGAATTCCCAAAGTATCTCCATAGAAATATAAAACCTAGGTTAAAGAAACAAAGAAAGAGAGTAGACGATAAGATGAAAGGGGGTGAACCTAAAAGGGTAAACTGTAGGTAGTGAATAAAGAAAGACCACCAGTAGCAATGATGCATCATGAAATTCTGAAGGTTAATAATAATAAAAAATTATTTCATACATGGAAAATAAAACTTGCTTGCAACATGGTGAAAGTCCTTAACTTTCTACTCATCACTGGTGCAAAACATTGACTTAATAAAAGGACTGGGCCCTTTCATATATTCTTGTTTGTAAATAATAAAAATAAGAAGCAAACTCCTTGGAGGGAATTCAATGATAGCGCTTTATCAAAATTTTGAACTTAAAGTTATTAAACATGTTTGATTTCAATATTTTGATTTTATGGATATTTGTATTTCTATTCACAAAGAAAAACTTTATAAATAATAGTTGACGTATTGATACAACTTCGGTATTTGTAGCTTCATCTAACTAGTTGGAAATGCTCGAAACTGAAAATATGGGGAGGGAAATGCATGTATTCATTTGGAATTAGTTTTAGTGAAAATGACATTAAATTCTATAAATGATTACAAATTACACAAAAGAATTATTGGGATTGGTGAATTTCTTGTTAGATGGTATGATAGCAAGACTATAAGATATGCGGATAATCCAAGATATGATATGAAAATTATATGAAACTTCAGATTTAGTACAAGAATGAATTTCACATGTTTTATAATTATGATTTATCATGAAGTAGGTTTACAATTCAAAGCAAATTCCTCTGACCAAGCATATTTTTGTTACAAATTTGAACATCAATATTTTGTGATTCTGTAGACATGACTAGCAAACTCTAAATGCATATCTTATTTGGGATCACTTAATAGGATAAACTCTCTTTCCTCACATTATATTGCATATCTTTCTTAAGGTTTACTACTGTATCCTAGTAATCTCCTTTGAATTTATACTCTCCCTACTACCTTACATGATTTCCTTTCTTCACAGGGAAGAGACAAACATGGTACTCCTCTGAGTTAGATAGTTTACATGATCTAGTATTCTCATTAGAGTTCAAGTCCTTATTCTAGGATCATGCTATACACTTTAAAATCCATATAATTCTTTATTGACCTAGCACCAAACTATTTAAATGGTGGGTTCCTTAATTCTACTATCCATTTTTAGTTTTGTTGGTGCCACAACAGTCATTGTACATTATTCCCATTTATGCTTTGAGATTGATAAATTTTGGATACCATGATTCTCTTCGCTGTGCCAAATATAAAATAAAGTTGCTTGAAGGGATAAAACATGATGGCCACTTATTTGTTAAAAATTAAAATTTTACACCATTGATTTTTTGGTTCAATACAAAGATAGTTTTGATTGGCTTAATTATGCCATAAACAACATTGTAACACCCTGGTTTTGATCTTGTTTGCATTTAAAGTATATGATGTAAATATTGTATTTAATTGTGGTGTGGAGCTCAAGGAAAAAGCCACACCATCGATTTAGCATGTTGTATTTCAGCAAGTAAATTAGATGCCGATGGTGTTTTGTGCTAGCTAAGCACATTATAATTTTACACCATGTAACTATGCAATTAATAAAATATACCACATCTAGCTATGTCAATGCGACCGTTGAAGAGAAGGGGAATGATCTCACAAGGATAAGGGGGGGAACCATTTAAAGCTTTGGGCCAATGGAGAAAAGCCAAATGTCAAAGGGAAAACCCATAAAGCTGTCAACTACCCGTTTTGTCTTTTGTGCCCAGTCATTTAGGTATTGGTTGAGAAATTAATGCATGGGGATGGGAAGAGTATGGGAGTCAAATTCGAATTTGGGGAGCCACCCATTTGGAAAAAGTGTGTACTTGACTTGTTGGGCAAGTAAATGCTTGGAAAATCATGCCCAAGCTATTACTCACCCACACCCTTTCATTTTTCACCATTCCCATGGAGGTTGGGCACTCTCACATAGGTGAAGCTTGCTGAGCTCCTTCCCTCCCATTTTATGCAGTTAAATCTCATTTCCATCGCTGGGAACCGGATTTTGTTGTGTTCAATGGATGGGAGAAGAGACCCATGATTTTGCACGGGGACTTCACTTAGTTAACCTCTCACATAGCACATGCGATCATGGGATATTAAAGAATACCCTTAATTTTGAGAGATATTGACCCAAACTCTTTTTGTTGAAACCCCTTCCCATTACTTAAAACCTCCTCCCCACCCCTTTTCATACGTCAATCCTTATAAACCACCCTACCCACCCCCACCTTAAACCCCTCATCCCCCCAATACCTGCAATATATTGGTTCGATTTTTTATAATTTTAAAACCCACAATATGAACTAACGTGATAGGATATTGGTCAACAAGTGAAGCCCCCGTGTGATTTTGTGGGTTTAAGGGGACATTTTTCCCTTTGCTCACGCGACTGAGTTTGTTGGGTGTTTTTCCTCCATGATTTTGTGGTTTTCCTCATTTTCCCATGCCCAGAATTTGTCCATTTGGGTTGCTCAGTGGTTACGGAGCCAAGTATTCCCGATTTGGAAGTTTGGGGAGGTCATTTTTGCCCCCATGTTGCCCATAAACATTTTCTGAGTTCAGATCTACGATTTGGGGATTTATGGTGGCCGTTTTTGCCTTCAGAGGGTTGTTTTCCCTTTCATTGAATTGTTTTTAGTTGAAAAACATTTCCTTTCATGCCCGGCATGTGCATTTTGCGGTTATGTGCATCCCTGTGTCGGCTTGGTTGAGTAAGTCCAAGAAACCCATATGTTAATTGGTTTGCTTGGTTGAGTAAGTCCAGGGAACCTAGCTGTTAGATGGGTGACTGATTTGGGATGTGATTGGTTGTCTTGGCTAAGTAAGTCCAAGGAACCTCCATGTTATTGGTTTGTTTCCCCCACATAGTCTGTGAAACCCAACTGTGTGTTGGCTTGACTGTGGGTGTGTGCTTTTGCTACATGTAAGCCTATTGTTCTCTTGTTCCTTGTGAAATCATGCCCAACTCGGAGGTGGTATCGTTTCTGAGAGATTGATGAGCATGCTGGCCTATGGTTGGGTGGAACAATGCAGCGACATAGCTAGTTACGAGAGGCATGAAGCTTCAATTCAAGATAAGTATTCGTGTGCTTTATAACTCCTGCAACTGTAATTGTTTTACGGATAACAATATGAACAATGTTGAAATGTGTTGAATGTATGTGATTGCTTCCGTTGTTTACTTATTGATGATTAGGAATTTGCATCTGTGCATGCTTCATTATCCAATGCATTTGTAAATTATCATGTTCATGGGGCTAGATTTCCCAGTTCCACAGTGTTGGTAGCGTCCTCTTCACCGGTTGGAGGGTCGGGGAGGTTACAAACATTTATGGCTATCTATTGTTAACCAATAACATTTGTGCCAGCTTATTGTATGCCAATAATATTTGTGGCAGCATGTCTTCCATTAATTTTTGCAAGTGTCTGTCATTTGTTAACAACATCTTTGTTGGATTTCACATATGTTGTGGCATTTTCCTTCCCTAATCCTCCTTGTGGACCCACTATGCAGGAGTTAGACTCCATTACAGATCTCCAACTTCTGTAAGTGGCAATCACTTTAGTCTAGGAAGTTTCTTTATGCTCATAATCCTTTAACTATTAAATGTTTGCATGTTTTAATTTTTATGGCAGTGTCATACTTATCATTAGTACAATGTTTTCCCTTTAGTTGGTATTCATTAATTACCACTTAGGTACCCATCTATATTTGTAGCTCCTATTTAGAAATCAAAAAGTGTCTTTATAGAGAATACAGAGTTAACTTTTCAGATGGCAAGTGCATGTAAGGGTATTTCCTATTGATCTTCTTGTCGGGAGATGAATCGGTTTTAACTCAAGGATATTTTTTTGTTTGATCCCCACTCTATATATACCAGTCACATTTACTAATAGAGTTTCACAGATGGCATATGCGAAATAACATTGATTAACTGCAAACATTTATTAGAGAAATGAGTAATACATATTGCAAACTTTTATTAGAGCAATGAGAATGCATAAATTATCACACTAATATTTGCAATAAAACATAATATGCATTATGTAATGAAATTAATACTAATGCTTTAAATTGATTATTTCTTGGTATTTGCACGAAAATGGTGAAGATGACTACTTAGATGATGATCCTCGTTATGTTGTCATTGATGTACCAAAGAAAGATATTGTTGATAATGATGAAAATGCGAAAATGGATCAAATGAAAATGATGATGGCTATGATGTTGGGATAGATGAGGAGGAGGAGGAGGAGGAGGAGGAGGATGGTGAGATTGTGGATGTTTTTTTCTTTCTCCATGCTACTAGAAACATATTGTTATTTTTGTAATGATCCAAGTTCATATTACATTTTGGGTCATTTGATTTGTATGGTGGATTCATGTTTACATATAAAATTTGATTACTAGTGATCATTTTGAGTTTTCTAGATATGGATATCAAAAAAATATTTCTTGTGATATTGGTATTTTCACTATATATATTGTCCACTTGTTCTTTTAACCTTAATATGACGATATGTATGAAAGAATATTGATGCAATGATGTTTTATAACCTTAATATGATGATATGTATGAAATAATATTGATGCAATGATGTTTTATAATTTCACTTATTTTTATGAAACTTCAATTTTGATGTTATCGTTATTGTATTTTAAATTTATATATATTGAAAGCTTTTGATGATCTTTTCATGGAAAATTAATATATATGATGATATTACTACTTTAGATAAATGTTGCATGTTTTTGTTAAATTTATTCATAAATGCTATGCAATTAATTTCAATAATGGTATCTACGGGTTGATGCACAATCATGTACTCCTTTAAAGGCACTTTAGATGACATGAAACACTAAAAAAACATGGAACCTGTGACTTTAGGTGAAAATTAGAGGTACTTATCTAACCGATTTGAAGATGAAGTAAAAAGAAAAAAGTTAGGTAATTGAATAAGCTTTCATAATATATCACTTTTATCTATATAAAATGTGTGAAAATGATTATAAAATTAGTTTCCCTTAATAGGGTTTTCAAATTTTCAACACATCATAACATATATGTTTGTGTGGGTGCAACACTATATGAGGTAAATGATGTCATTTTGGATAAAATATTACAGACATATAAATGACATATGGTACTAGTGCAACACTATTTTTTGAAAAACTTTCATGAATAATTTTTATTATTATTAATTATTGAAGTCTAAAAAACTTGAAACGAAAACATTTTGTGTGGGTACAAAACTTTAGGGGATAAACTTAATGAAATTATTGATTTATATATATAAGATTGTATATCTCACTCTCCTCTAGTGCACCATATAGTTTTCTTATGAAATGGTGAAGGAAGTCAAAAGTTATATAAAAAACAATGGATGTATCTATTTTCAAAAATTGACGTGTATCATTTAGAAAAATAATAATAAATAAATAAAACATACATCTATAGGAAAAAATACATATTTAGAATGGTAAGATCGTATTATACAATATTTTATATTTTCATAAAAAAATATTGTGTTTGTCATAGCAAAAAACGCTATTGAAACTGAGCATATTTAGACAGTTCTGAAATACATGCAATAGCCGTGGTTTATTTGTCGTAGACAATAGGTTTGATAGTCCGAAGCTATTTCCAAACATGATGCCAAGCATTATTCCTGCAGAAATTTTGAATTTTACAAACCCCATAGGTGATAAAAAACGCACATGTGTTATAATGCATATGCATTATAACGCATATGTGATACAAAACACATATGCGTTATAATGCATATGTGATATAAAATGAAAATGCGTTATAACGCATATGCATTTTATATCTATTGATATTAATCTTCAACTATTTCTTCAAATGTTTATTCAAAGAGCACATAGCAATAGAAACCTGTGTATATTGGGAGGGACAATTCTCAAAAGACACGGGATTCCTACAATTCCAAGATTCCAACTAGTTAAGAAAGTAATTTCTCTATAATTGTTAGATATTCTCATAAAAACCATATTTTTAGGCCTACCTCCATAGACTCATACTTCCAAATATCCTTCTTTCCTAATCAACATTCTATCTTATTACAAAATTGAAGAGAAAAGGAACATTTCATGAAGATGTGGGATATGTATTCTCCACCTTGCCAACAAATATAACAGATTCTAGGACCTTCATTATTTTTCTTTTGATAGAGATCCTCAGTCAATACTTTTGAGGTGAGAGAAAGGTAGATGAGAATTTTAGAATTTTTGGGTCTTTAATTCTTCAAATCATTTCCCACCACCATCTATCTTCCAAATCTTCCATATTCATAAGCTTTTGATAGTCTAGCTACAATGTATAACCTCCTCCATTCTTATTTACAGTCCTGACCAAAACATATGGATCTTAGTTTAACTACACTTGTCTGAATTTTAGTTCTAAAAGAAAAAAATTCAATTGATATTTCAATCGACCTATCAAGTGAAGTTGGTATTCCATCCCCATTTCCATTTTAAAGAGGAATCTTGGTCATCAATCTAAGTTATAATTAAAATATTCTAACTATGTAAGAAAAAGGATAATTCATTCACCACTAGTATACTATGTCTACCATCCATAACATCATCTAATCTAATCCTAAACTGAGAACCGTTTCCAACATTCTAAGCTAAACTATCACTGAGCACAGGAAAAAATCAATTGATAGCTCTCTAATTATTAGAAGCATGCATGGGAGATTTAATAGGATTTTTGAACCAATCAAAAATGGATTAATGGGATTAATAACCAAACTTCCTTATCTCGCCACTCCCCCCTCGAACAAACTCACACACCTCTTGGTATTGAAAAAACCCACACTCTCTCTCCCTCTATAACCAACCTTACCTTCTTTGTCTCTCTCACACACATACACACACCCTCTCTCCATCCCTCTCTATCTAACCATCGCTATTTCTCTTATTCATTATCCCTCTGCATCCATAACCATCCCTCAAACCTCTCTCTCACCCCTTTCCCTCCTTCTCTTCCTCTCTCCCCCTACCAACTCCCTATCTTCCTCTCTCCCCACTCCTTCCTTATCTCACCACTCCCCCCTCAAACAAACTTACACACCTCTTGGTCTTGGAACACCACACCACTTCTCCCTCTATAATCAGCCTTCTCAAGATTTGTCTCGCTCAAACACATCCACACACCCTCTCTCTATATCTCTCTATCTTTCCCTCCCTCTCTCTCTCTCACTCACACACACACACACAATCTCTCATCTCTATCCCTTGGTGTAACCATCCTTGACCATCCTTAATTTTCCTAAATCCCTCCTCTCTCACTGTTATTATCCCACTCTCTCACCCTCTAACCATCCCTCCATCCATCATTCTCTCTCTCTCTCTCTCTCTCTCTCTCTC
>LPNX010130490.1:69342-136488 GCA_001517045.1 Pseudotsuga menziesii
TCCCCTACCCATCCATCCCTCCCATGATTCCGTTTACACCTTTCTCTCCCTCCTTTGACTATCCCCCCATATTTTAGCTTAATCAATGTAATGTTAATTTCTCCTATGTCATATGCACTACATTGCATATGCGATATCTCACATATGCGTTATATCGGATGTGTGCTATATCGCATATGTGATATGATAATCATGTTTTACATAGCAACCGTTAGGGGTAAACCATTGTAATGATAACACGTGTGATATAACACATATGCGTTGAAACGGACATGCGTTATATCACATATGTGGTATTTGTTTTATAAAAAAGGTTGGGTTGTGGCTCATGGGCCAGTTTTACTGTAGCAAAATACAAAATTCCTCTAAAACTGTGCACAAAGAACTGTTCAACTTGCCATTTCATCATTTATTACACAAATCCATAGGTATTTTACCAGTTTGGGTGGATTTCAATGGGGAATGTACATAATAGAGACCGAAAATCAACGAGAAATGTGCTTACACCAAAAGAAGCTAAAACAAAAAAAGAGAGGGAAGAATAAAGAAATTGTCAACATTCAATCAATGAGCAAATACTTCCCATTCCCGCTCAACTAGAAAATACAATTTTGGATAGCCCAGAGGAAGAGTCAAAATGAAGGAATTTGATAGTGGACAATACCATTTATTCTCTAGTGAACCACATTTTGGTATCGAGTTCATTGGATGAAAACTACACTTTGCATCAAATAATTGCACCTCAACATCTCAGGGAAATGCACAAATACTTGACATAGAGGTTGATGAGGATAATGCAATGTTAATGGAATATGGTTATGGGGAAGATGAAAATATTGGTGCATTATTAAGCGGATAATTTTGTGAATATTTCAATAATTGTGTTCATGACGATGAAACTGTGGCTCCGCACCAACCATGTGAGGTGCTTCAATCTCCTAATCGAAGTTGTCAACCTGTAGTGGATGTAAATGTCACTCCATCATTTCAAATGACAAAAAATATTGCATCAACGTGAAAGAGAAATCCTAAACACATACAAGTGGATGAGAGTGAATTGACTTCCATGGAAGGTAAGGTTCCTAAACACGCTATCCTTCGTTATTGTTCTCAAATAATGAAACAATATTCTGATAAACAATCTGAAGCCAGTAAATGTCAATTATTTTTAGCTTTGATCAAATCTAGGATTATGGCAACTGTTAGAATAAATTTAGGCATAAGAACATTGAGACTATAGAATCAAGTAATCACATTATGAAATCTCTTGCTGCTTCATTCACATTGATTGGTAAAAAAACTCGTTCACAGGACTGTAATGTGGCTCGTTGCGTCTTGGCTGAATCAATTGTAAGTAGATCTATAAGACAATGTCATTTACATAAATGCACATCACAATTTGTGCCCCACAGGGACTTCACTTAGTGAACCTCTCACATAGCACGTGCAATCGTGGGATATTAAATAATACCCTTAATTTCGAGAGATATTCACCCAAACTCTTTTTGTTGAAATCCCCTCCCAATACTTAAAATCTCCTCCCCACCCCTTTTGTACGTCAATCCTTATAAACCACCCTACCCACCCCCACCTTAACCCCCCATCCCCCCAATACCTGCAATATATTGGTTCAATTTTTGATAATTTTAAAACCCACAATATGAACTAATGTGATAGGATATTGGTCAACAAGTGAAGCCCCCATGTTGTGCCCTTACATCCAAGGACACTTAAAAAATATCCAGTAAGAAGAGACATCCTTGATGTGGAGGGAAAAATGGAAGCATTATGGGAATTTAGCGGTAGGTTTCCCCGTAAAGACATGAAGTTAGTCAAAGGAGTGAAGGGAGTAGTGCACACATTTTGGCACGATAACACTAGGCCTTCTTCTAACACAAAGGATCTGTTAAAATGTTGTAGGGGTTATATGAATAATGAACCCCATGCTAAAAATTATATTGACATGACACAAACTCAATTGTTCAATATGTTTAAAATCCCCCCCGTAGAGCTAAGGCTCGGGAAAATATATTTTGAAAAATGCAAGCCTTGGTATGTTAGAATCAATACCATCTGGGACACTTATTGTTGTAGGTACTAGATAGAGTTTGATATGTATTATCATACATTTTCACGTACACGTTGTTTTTTGCGTCCTAACCATGTGCAGGAATGATCAAGTACAGTACCACCAATGTCATCTAGAGATTTCATCCATACCATAATGTGTCTGAGGAAATATGGGCATACATATTACTTAAAACAATGTGTAGAGGGTTCTTGCAAAAAATGTGGTGGGATATCATTATGGTCTGATTGCATCCATGAGACTGAAGATCAACCATTCAGGAATACAATTGTCAAGAAGCAGAACTATCTGTATGAGACACATCAGCTACATGATGGGAAAGAAAGCATGAAGATTAAATTGGTGACTTCACAGGTGACAATGTACACGAATAATACTCATTTAAATGACTATATTGTTTATGTTGTTTTATAACATTGTTTATTAACATAAATTAATATTCATGTAAATATTTTTATGTTGTTTTATAACATTGCTTATTTTGTTTCCTACCAGGTGCATGTATGTGAATTTATTTCAAAGTTATGTGGAAATATCCAACAGTACATTCAACATGTCGATATGGTGCGATGGAAAGATGATCAATTCATAATATGGCGTGACACCTTCCCCTTCGGAACAATACTATCAGTGGCTGACTTTCCAGAAAATTACACCCTACAACCACAAAATGAAATACAGAGTAAGTACTATCACTCAAGTCAGGTGAGCATAATGGCCCACATTACTTATCGACATGGACCAGATAGAAATGAAGAGAAACATGTAATATTGAAAGAAAGTCACTTCTACATAAGTGAGGACCAGACCCATGACATCCATTACGTGCAACATTGCTTTAAATTGTTTTATTATCATGTGATAGCTATGGATATATCATTTTTTCATCATTTTATTAAGTCACATGGTTGTGCCGGTATGTTCAAGAATGCACGTGTATTTCAGTGGTTGTGTTTGTTGTACATAAAATACAAGGTGCCACATATATGGAACTACTTTGAAATTGTTCATGGCAGAGGAGAGTATGAATCAGGGATAATTTTAGGGGTGAAATTTATCCCAATGGGATATTTTTCCATGTTTTTCTCGAAAACAAGATTCACCATTTTGCATTTTTTGAAGCCCTGTTTTGCCTAATTTTGATGGGGTAAAAAAATTTCACCCTAAAAATTGCCAAATTATTATATCAACGATATAAAATCCTTGGAAATTAAAATATTTTTTGAAAAATATCACTAAATATTTTATAGTTGGAGTTTTAAGAATTGGTAAGATTCACCAGCATTTATACACTTTTAAATAAGTATGGTTCCTTAAAATCATCCCTAAGCATGATGGCATTGGTGCATGCATAAAAAATACCCATATAAGGGAAGAGATGAAGTTTACAGGTGCTTGTTTTCGAGACGCTGCATCTGTAGTGAAATAGTGTGCATCTGTGATGGGAGAAAAATAAACAAGGAAAACCCTAGTGCGAAGAATATTCTGGGAGGTGAAAAATGTGGACCAATCCAACACACATGAGGTGAACACAGTGCATGGAACTCGATAGTTGTATTCAATTAGAAGCTCAGACAACTCAGCCCTACAAATATGGACAAGATTGAAGGATTTCTTTTGTGGTCCTGTAACATCGATTAATGGGATGATTGTGAGTATATAGATACGGTTGATACATGGGATCGAGTGACACTTGGCACTGATTTGAAGGGGGATAATAAAATAGGCCCAGTGTAAGATGATCAGGCATATATTTCTATAGACTATGATCACATATCAAATCTCATACAAGCAGGTACAAAAAAAAGTAAATTTGTAGTACCTAAATCACTACAAGCCTTTACATTTAATGAAATTTTATTTATGTTACATGCAAGACCTTTTTTAATATATGTATTGTTAACTCGGCCTATTTCCTTTCACAGGTCATAAATATGGAGTGGTTGCCCCAAAAAAAAATGAATGGGGTTTTGACTATTGGTTGGCTCATTGCTTAGAGAGGAAACAAACCATTCTCGAACATGTTACAAATGATGAAAATATTGAATTCCCAACTGGCTCTATGGTTATAAAAGGGGAGTAATTGACACTAGCAGCACAAAAAAAAGGAAGGGTGGGTATGTATATCAGGATTATAGACAAGGAGCTATTGTATACCACTTCACCAACCTGGTAGTCGGTATAAACATCATGTTGCGCACACTTTTGAAAAAACACAGGCCACATGTATGATACTTTCTACCTCATTTAGAAAATGATATATTAATGGACACCATTGGCAGCATAGCTGGTCCTGATGGTCTAATCGAGTGAGTGCATTATTAGGTGTTACTAGATTTTCTAGTGTGGATAAATTTCCAAGTGTGTTATTTAAACTTTGAAGTGTGTGCTGAAGAACAATTTCAATACCATTCACCTATACAATTTCAATACTGACCTATGATTGACGAATACCATTCAAATACATCCTACTACTCACAGTATATTGGATAGTATAAACATGATCCTACACCCTCAGGTGAGTTATCTATAAATAATGTTTGAACAATTTCATTGGGTTCTCTTTATTTTCTAATGAGAGTACTAATGTTTAGCCTTTCGTGTGCCTAGGATACAAACACAATCTATGGAACACTGGAGTAACCAAGAACTAACGGTGTCCTTAGACACCACCAAATAGAATTTGGAAAATAACATGCTCTAGAGTTGTTGCAATTTACTTTTAATGAATATTTTTTTATATTAATGCACATTTAATTACATCAATGCACATTTAATTACAACAATGCACATTTAATTACATTCATGGGTCAACTCTTGGAACTCTTGCATTGGTGGGTCAAATCTACAAAAAAATCCATCATGCGACTATTGGTAGTGTTCCCATATCTTCCTTTCCCGTACACACCTGCAGGAACAAATGACATGCAATTATACTGCTCTATTTGGTTTTTCACTCAAGATCGAAAGGAGTCACCAAGTGTCCCTGAACCACATTTTGAGGTGACTTTCAACTGGACACAAATCAAAAACCATAGGTCAGATTGATGAATCGTTGACTATGTTAGTATCATGGCATGCGAATACATTTAGGGGGGCTCTCCACCATGTTTTCATGGACCAATGACTACAATGTGCATTGATTTCAAAGACTAGGGTTTTGCTCAATTTCCTTGAATGAAACTCTTTCATTGGTGGGTCAACTATGCAAAAACTCCACCGTGAAACTATTGGTAGTGTTCCCATATCATACTTTCCCATACAAACTTTCAAGATCCAACGACATGCAATGATGTTGCTCCGTTTGTTTTTTCAGTGCAGGACCAAAAGTCACCAAGTGTCCCTGAACCACATTTTGAGGTGACTTTCAATTGGACATAAATCGAGAACTGGATGTCAGATCTATGAACCATCAACTCTGTTGGTCTCTTAGCATGAAAATACATCTATGGGGTCCTCTCCACCATTTTTACATGGCTCGGTGACTACATTGTGCATTGATTAAACTTTTGCTCAGTTTCCTTGAATGAAACTCTTGCATTAGTGGGTCAACTCTACAAAAAAATCCACCGTGCAGCTATTGGTAACGTTCCCATACACACATGTAGGATCCAATGACATTCAATTATTCTACTCCATTTGTTTTTTCACTCCAGGACCGAAAGTCACAAAGTTTCCCTAAACCACATTTTGAGGACACTTTCAACTGGACATAAATTGACAATCAGAGGTCGTATCAACAAACCGTTGACTATTTTGGTCTCCTGGCATGTGAATACATCTAAGGGGGCCTCTACATTGTGTTTTCATGGCCCAATGACTACATTGTGCATTGATTTCATAAACTAGGGTTTTTCTCAGTTTCCTTGAATGCAATTCTTGCATTGGTGGGTCAACTCTATAAAAAACTCCACCGTGCCACTATTGGTAGTGTTCTCATATCAGACTTTCCCATACACACCTGTAAGAGCCAATGACATGAAATTATGCTGCTCCGTTTGTTTTTTTCTTCAGGGCAGAAAGTCCTCAAGTGTCCCTGAACCACATTTTGAGGTGACTTTGAATTGGACATAAATCAGAAACCAGAGGTCTGATTGAAGAAACGTCGACTCCGTTGGTCTCTTATCACACGAATACATCTAGGAGGGCCTCTCCACGATGTTTTCATGTCCTAGTGATCACATTGTGCATTGATTTCATAAACTAGGGTTTTTCTCAGTTTCCTTAAATGCAACTCTTACATTGGTGGGTCAACTCTGCAAAAACATACACCATGCAATTATTGGTAGTGTTCCCATATCGACCTTTCCCATACACACTTGCAAGAGCCAACGACATGCAATTATTCTTCTCCCTTTGGTTTTTCTCTCTAGGACCAAAAGTCACCAAGTGTCCTTGAACCACATTTTGACGTGACTTTCAAGTGGACATAAATTGGCAACTAGAGGTCGGATTGACTAACCGTTGACTTCGTTGGTCTCCTAGCATGCGAATACATATAGGGGCGGCTCTCCACCATGTTTTCATTGCACGGTGACTACATTGTACATTGATTTCATAAACTAGGGTTTTGTTGAGTTTCCTTGAATGCAACTCTTGCATTGGTGGGTCAACTCTACAAAAAATCCACCATGCAACTATTGGTAGTTTTTGCATATCACCCTTTCCCATACACACATGCAAGAGCCAACAACATGAAATTATATTGCTCTATTTGTTTTTTATCTCTAGGACCAAAGATCACCAAGTGTCCATGAACCAAATTTTGAGGCGACTTTTGAACTGGACATAAATTGGAAACCGTAGGTCGGATCGATGAACTGTGGACTCTGTTGGTCTCCTGACACGAATAAATATAAAGGGGCCTCTCCACCATGTTTGTATGGCCCGGTGACTACATTGTGCATTGATTTCATAAACTAGGGGTTTTCTCAGTTTCCTTGAATGCAACTCTTACATTGGTTGGTCAACTCTTGCATTGGTGACATACATATGCTAATTTATGAAGTCTCCTTAATTTTCCCTAGTTCAAAACTTTTCTACATGGCATCATAGTTTTTTTGGTTGGGATAACTCTATAGGTGAAACATGGATTTGGTATTTCAATTTTTGTGTAATTAGGTCAGGTTCTTGAATTTATTGATATTGTTGGGTGTGATACCCTAAGTTTCTTGGGAGAAGCTCTTTGACCCTAAAAAATACTTTGTATTCTTCATATTGTTGTTTTTCTAACATGGATATGGCTATGGTGTCTTGCTTATATTTTAATATTGTGTCTAGACTTGGATGGTATGTGGACATTGGAGATTTAAGATGTGTGGAATATGATGGGTCATTATTAAACATGTTTCAAGAGAAAGAGGGAGGTATGAGTGTGGATCTTGGTTATGATGCTACTTATCACATGTGAGTGATGTTATATTTGTTCCTTGTTTGAATGAGAATGTTTTGAGATAATTCCTTATATGATATATGTATAGTATAAAGTTCCATTTGAAGGAAAACAGTGCACCATCAATGATTGTAGTTTGTTGAGAGAGGGTGGTATTTATAGGTTGCTTGTTGATCAAGTGGCACTTGTACATTCCATGGAAAGGAAAGAAGGGCCATCTATTTTTTGTGGAGACATATGTAGAGAATGCATGGTGAGATGCCATGAAGATAGGTTTAGAACCTAGATATTGATTCTAGGCTTGAAAATGATGAGAGTGTTTTCGACTATAGAGATAGGTTTGTTGGAATATCTAGGTAGAGGGAATTGACCTTGATGATACTCTTTTTTGAAAATTCTCTTAGAAAGAGAGACTTGACCTAGCTCAAGTTAGTGTGTCGGTTGTCAAATGTTTTAAGGTGTGTGAGAGACCTTATGATGTTAAAAAGTTGATGATATCCCTACATGGGTTGCTGATTGTACCATGATCTTGGTATTTCATTAAAGATGGATTTCTGAAGTTATATATCTTCATGATTTTCATAGACAGTATTAGTTTTCCTTGGTATTATATGGAGATGTGATTATCTTTGTAGGATGTCCTGAACAGCAGTTTATGATGTGGTGTCTAGTGATTTTCTCCCATGGTGTTGACTTGAGGGATGATGGATTTTGGAAAGTTGTTGGTGATGCAAAGTTAAGTTCCTTCATATTCATAGGTGGTCAACATTCTTGGAGGTTTGATAGGTTGTGATCTAACTAGATGGTAGGTCTAGTGGATTTGCAATGGGATCTTACTTGTAATGGTGAAAACACTTTCCTTATAAGAGTGAGTACTAGCTTTTGAAGTTACTAAAAAAAATATACATCGTCTTTAGGGGTGCTTCATGAGACTTGGGTTACATGGTGTATGATTAGCCCTTGGATGGTATGTGACATATTTAGATATTAGAGGTGGCTTACTTAATGGTTACTTGATCTTAGTTTTATGAGTCTTACATTCTTCCTTGGGGTATTGGAGAGATCTTCAAATAGTTAGTAGGATATGTCATGATAAGGTCTATAATAACATAATATCACATAGGTGAACCACACATTAAGTATCATTTCAATTAAACACGTACTTAATGAAAGACATAGTTAAGCATATCTTAAAGGAATATAATAAATGTCATGTTCCCATATCAAGTAGACCATATATATAAATATGAACCTTACTTTATATTATATGTACATATAATGTTTTCAAAAATGGCATTCCATGGCCATAATGCAAAATAGTATATCATATTGTACATCTGTGTGTATACAAACCAAACGGTACATATGTGTATCCCCCCTATACATGAATTCTATTTATCCCACCTATACATGAATTCTATTTATCCCTCCTTTCACTGACACTGTCAGTGGCTTTTGAGAAGTCTATCTTTCTTTTTCGGCTGCTTGATGGTGTTCCCTAGCACTGAACAAGTGGATCAGATCTCATTTCTGGAGAATGCACAGAAACCATACTTTGTAAGTTGGTTTACCAACCTATAAAAATTCTATGTACATTTGTTCAAATTACAATCCAATATAACATTTTTACTTACTGTCAGTGAGTAAGTGATAATGGGTAGGGTTGTAACTGCATGTACCATCAATGCCTCACTAACATCTTGCAAAAAATAAATGGTACCAACAATTAAATACATGTACAACCCTATATAAGACAACCAATTATATAAATATTTGAAAATTTATCTACATCCTACATTGACTTCTTCAAAGAAAGAGAGACATACATGTACCCGGGGGGGAGAGGTGGGTGAGCAGTGACCCCAATTGGGTGCTCTTCAAGCACCACACACTCACTAGAAGGTTGCATAAAATAATATATGTCAATGTCAGCAAATCAATGGGTGCACCAAAAAGATAGTTGCATGTGCAAAGAAAACTATACTACATGGAGGGACAATTGAGGAAACATAGATACAAGATAAGAGAGATATACATATACCTGGGGGACATGAATAAGTGGGTCACCAGTGGGTGAAAAAATTGACACCGGCCTAAAAGTATGGGCATATGCATATGTGAGCAAGGCCACTTGGTGGACAAATATATCGAACATACGTTCCTACGTAAAAAAACATAAAGATACAATTATACAATTTCAAATAATTGAAAAACTACATGTTGAATCATTAAAATAATAATTAAAAGCATATTTAAAAGCATACCTGTACTTGTGAATCTTTCTCTATTTGTGACAGACTTGTCTTAGTTGCAACATACTCATCGTTCCCACCTTGCATAAAATATATTGTATCAATATTAAGATGTATTAAATGTTCCAATCCCTACTATAAATATGTAAATCATGATGATAAATAAAAGAGAAATGTTCTTACAAGTAATGGTGAAGCACCAAATTCATATACAACATTTACTGTTGCATCCATATCATTAGCATCAATGGGCGGAGTATGGGATTCTGGGGTGTCATCGGACACTAGCTGTAAATGTGTTCACGTAAATTTTCAGATACTTAAAATATAAATAATTTATGAAACAATTGAACACTATGATATAAAAAATAATAAACTATGTGAAGAACGAGTTTGATTTACATATTGGAGTAACCCATTGTAGAGAAACTATGAAGAATTCCCATAGCATATGTTTCGACAAGTTGTGGAAGGATGCGGCATGGCGTGACGCTCTGAACCCTCTTCATGTCCACTATGATCTCTAAATATGGCAGGGTCGGGATACCTAACTAGATTCTCTGTGTGTGATGGTCCATCCCTAGATGTTCTAGCCCCACATTTTCCAACCCCTTGGACTACATTTCCCTCAATGACAATCCCATGTCGAAGCAATGTATCTGCAAAATCGAATAATGCCTCATGTGTGTCATCAATCATAGGACCTACAGGAGGATATAAATGAGGGGGGTTTGGTGTGCGCGGAGGTCGTCACACATGGTTTGGATCAGTCCTTGCCCCTTTCCTATATTCTTGGGGAATCCCATGTCCTACCCCATTGAACTCTAAAATATCAAAGTAATTTACATGTTTACCCAATATAAATTCGGCATACAATTTCTTGAGGAAATAGAATGGGATGTCTCTATTCCCATGCGGGTCTTCATTGAATATCGTGTACCAACTATCCATCCAGTTGGATTAAATATTTGGTTCTATGCACTAGTCTATAAAAATGTGTGGTTGACTAGTGGGAGGAAGCAATCTAGTGCTAGGGTCCCAGAATAGTGAAGAAAGTTGGTCTTTTGTTATATTTAATTTCTTTATATCTTTGTAGCTCAGCCCAGTGGAATAGTATTGCCTCTGGGAATCCCTGTAGGAGCAAATGTTGTACAATGATTCCTGGGAATTGGAAATTGTATTTGTAATGTTATCTAGTGCCTCTCCCAGTGACCGTCTTATGTGGTCCCCCCTATAAAAAGTGAACTAAGGCATCTCAATGCACCCAAATGGGAAAGAACTTCATAATTCCTATCTTGTTCCTCCTCCATGTGTTCGGTGTTTGGATTTGGGTTTGAGTTTGGGTTATTGGTTGTTTGGTTTTGGACATTTTCTTTGGGATTTGTGTTTTCTGTTAATATAAAAACAACAAATTTTAAAATGAATTAATATTTCATTATTTGTTTTAATTAAAAATCTATTAAATTAAAATCAAAAATCAAAACAACTCTTACCTAATCCAAAACAAAACAATTCAAAACAATTATTTCCTAATCCTAAAGCAAAAAATGAAAGAAATTCTTACCTTCCATTGCATTCAACCTTGTTGATATCCTCCCTCAAAATGCGCCCTCCAAATCGCATGCCCTCTAAATCATCTTCTTGGTATTTCTCGCTTTTGTTTTGTGCGGCCTGCAATGCAAAATAAGCAAATAGAGGTCGCGAGCCTGTGTTTTTTTTTAAGTTTTACATATCGCACTTGCAATTTGTAATTCTTCAAAAACTCAAGTGTGATATATCGCACTTGCAATATATTCTAACCATCTTTTGCTTCGGTTTTAGGCTCGGGGTTTTCCCAACCAAACCATCCATAACGCATATGTGTTATGGATTTTGTTTTCAGACTTGCGTTTTGGATTTATATAATGGCACTAAAAAGTGGAGCCATATTCGTGCACGCACCCCTACAATTAATTTGAATGTTTGATTATGTTATTTCATAACTATGAAGTAAATGATATATGAGAAATATTGAAATTAATGAATAATTTTAATTATTTGATATAATAAATATATTAGAACACAATTGGATATGGTTCTAGGTGTTAAATAGCAAGTCTAATGTGGCGATAATAAGGAAGCAAAACCAGGAGCTAAAATGGAAGCCCACTATGTCCCAGATCTAGAAGCAACATTGGACACAAAACTTGGAACTAAGTTGAAAGTCAAATTTGATGCTAATTTTGATACCAAAGTAGAAGCCTGACTAGAAGTTAAATTAGTGACCAACAAAGGATCAAAATTGGATGCTAAATGAGGCGCTCATGAGGAAGCAAAATAAGAAGAAATCCAAGGAGCTAAATGGGAAGCAACATGTGGTGCTAGTTTGGGAGTAAAAATTGATGGTAAATTGGGTGCTAAAGTAGTAGGAAATCATGGTGCTAAAGTAGTAGGAAATCATGGTGCTAATGTGGGCATAAATGTGGATGTGAAACTAGGCATTAAAAATGATGCAACACTTGGTGCTAATAATGAAGCCAAACATGGTGTTGATATGGTAGAAAAATAACACATTACTTTGGAAGCAAAACATGGCACTACATAAGAAGAAAAATACAGTGCAACAATAGAATAAATATTTGGCGTCATTTTGGTAGAAAAACACGATGCAGAAAAGGAAGCAAAAATTGGTGCAAAGTTTGAAGTGAAAATTGACGCATATTTGGAAGTAAAACGTGGTGCAAAATGGGATGCTAAAATGATAGCACAAATGGATGCAACATTGGATGCTAATTTGGATGAAAATATAGCGTGAACATAGATGAAAACTGAGATGCTAACATGGTGCTATTAAGGATGCAAATTTGGTGTTAATGGGGATGTCATTTAGGAAGAAAAAAAGGCTCTCTCTAGGAAGCAAAATATGACGCTATTTAGGAAGGAAACCTCGGCGTTGTTTAGGAAGAAAATTTGGACATTATTTTGGAAGGAAAAAAATAGACGTTATTTTGGACATCATAAAGGATGCTATCTAGGAAGAAAACAAAGACATTTTTTTAGATGCTTTAAGTTTTGTCCATGACATGTCCCATTTAGTATCTAGTTTGACCACTCAATGTAAAAAAAAATACACTAAAAAGGGATGCTAAATGGGACACTAATTCTAGGATTTGTTGTAGTGAATTTTAACTTGTATTGCATGTCTTTAATACATTGACTTCTTTTTTATGTTTCAATATTCTATGCTCATATGTATAGTATTTTGAATATAAATATATGTATATTATCTTTAATATAAATTTCGCGATGTCATTGTTTATTTCATTTTGGTCCAAAGAAGAATGACATATGGAGTTAGTAGTCTACCTTTTTTTTAAATATAAATGGTATGTTATTCATTTGGAACATTGTTGGTTAACCTTCCATTATTTTCCTTGCGAATGCACCCTTCCCTACTTTTTTATATTGTCTTATCATGTGGCATTGGCTTCTAATTCCCTGTCTTATTAGTTCAAGTTCATGTTTGGTTTTAGTGTGGATTCTTAATTTGCATCAATTGAAGAGTTTTTAAACATTTGTTTCTAATGTTGTAATGTTTTTAATTATTCAATAACATTTTTATTGGATAAAATATTGTGAAAATTTTCTCTTAGCTTGATTACTATTTCAAGTAGTTAACTTTATTTTTAAGATACTATATGTTATAACTTCTTAAGAATTTAAATATTTTTGAAATGCTTAATTTTTTTGTCAAATTATTAATCAAGAAATCCTAATTTGTTTGTCAAATTCTTAATCAATAATTCCTTGATTCCTTTGTTAATTAGGAAAAAATAAAATCATAGTTTCAAAAAATTCATAATGTTGTGTACTAACATGCACAGCTTGGGCTCTAGATTTCAATAAATAAGTCAAGCGAAGTTTTGTCAACCTTCATATACTTCGGTATACCTACCATGACCTTACCTAAATGCACTTGCCTCAACCTTAGAATCACTTTCTCTCTGCCTCTGATCCTCACCACTATTCTTACGTAGCCTTCTTATTAGTTATGGATTGTGCTCAAACATGGAAATATAGATATGGATTGTGCTCAAACCTAGAAAGTTTTGTTGCACAAAACTTACTTCATATTCATGAGAATGAACATGGACAACTTTTCCAAGGTTAAATCAAGTGAATCAATTAAAGAGTAGAGATGGAATGACTAGATATATTTGATTTATGGTCATCACCTCCAGCTGTTGAATCATCGATATGCTCTTTTGAACTTTGTTCATTTTAATTTTATTTTATTTCATTTTCCATGGACAATCTTTGAATAATTTTCTAATTCCTTTTACTCATTGCATTCATCCATTCATTTATTCATGTGTCCTTGCATCATGTTTCCTATTGTTACCTTGAGTCTTCTTTTCCTTTAGTATGGGAGTGAACCATAGAGTTTCCTCTCTCTAATAAAAAAATCCATGAGAACTTTGGACATATCCATATTCAACTCAAAAGCAACATATATAGTTAAATAGGTTCGTCCAAAAAATATGAAGTAACCCATATTCACAAGAAGTTGAGTCTATAAATCAAATTTAGTTTTGCTTGAAACTAAAAACAAATGAAGATCAATATTATTCTCAAATGCATAGTCACAATAGGCCACCTCCATTTTATTTATGATGTATTTGGCTTGAAAACTCTTTCAAAATTATTGCATAAAGAAATATTAAGTAAAGAATCATTAATATATGGGTTATTATTACCAGTGCCTTATGTCTTCCCATGCATATCATATTTAAATTTACACCTGTAGATGACCCACCCAAATTCTCAAGATTATCAATAAGTTGTTTTCCCCTATAGAAATGATTAAAGATAATATGTTTAGTTGATATATTTATCCACCAATATGTGCAAAAAATATCTCATAAACTAAAACAAAGAATTAAACTCAATTACGAAAATAAATTCCATCTCTACATGATCCAAAATATATTGAAACTTTAAAATATCATACGATTTATAGTAGTTCAAGAAATAAATGGTATGAAGGCTCTTCACCCCTCTTCCAAAAATGAGACAAAGCTAAAAATTGAAATAATAATGTCTGACAATAATGTTTGTGTAATAGAATATCTAGTTTAACCTTCAAATAAGAAATAATGGAAGATTGGGCATCATTCTCGGTGATTTGGGGAAGTTTTGGGCATATGGAATCCCTAATAAAGTGATGAAAAACAATATTTTTGCAATTTTGGTCATGAAACATCCTTAAAAAAGTGATGAACAACGACCTTTTTCCAACTCTTCCCAAAATGAGACAAATCTAAAAATTGAGATAAGAATCCCTGGCAATTTTGTTTGTGTAATAGAACATCTAGTTTAACATTCAAATAAGAAACACCAGTAGTTTGGGCATCATTCTATGTGATTTGTGGAAATTATGGGAATATTTAAGCCCTAATAAAGTGATCAACAACCATCTTTTCCATTTATGCGCATAAAACAACCCTAAAAAGGTGATAAACATCAACCTTTTTCCAGCTCTTCCAAAAATGAGATAGCTAAAATTGAAATAAGAATGCTTGAAAAAAAAATTGTGTAATAAAACATCTAGTTTAACATTTAAATAAGAAAAAACAATAGTATGGGAACCATTCTTAGTTATTTGCGGAAGTTCTGGGCATATGGAAGCTCTAATAAATTTATGAACAACAATCTTTATTTAATGTTGGGCATGGACTAGCCCTAAAAAAGTGATGAACAACAACCTTTTCCAATTTTGGGCATGAACCAGCCCTAAAAAGACATTTATGGGAACAGTGGTAAAGGGACACAATTAGGAATCCTGTAAATTTCAGGCCTCTACATTGTAGTGAATCTTTATCATTCCCTAAACCTAGGCATATTTCATCCATTAATTAGCTGTGATCATGACTTAAAATTGTTTCTGAGGTAATTTGGAGTAAACTTGGTCATGATTCAACAATATTTTGGCTACCAATAGCATTTTCTAAGAACAACATAGTCTTGGAAATTGGGCATAAAGTTTGAAAGAAGTCATAGTAGCAACATAATAGCATATTCAAGTGTTGAAAAAGAAACCCGAGATGAGTAAGAATCCTAGCCCTAACTTTGAACATAGAGACTTCCAAAGACTATATGAAACTCTCCTTCTATATATGTCATTTAAGGTGATGTTTTTTCCTATTTGGTGAGGGATCCAACCATTGGACGTGTTTGCTAAGTGTCCATCCTCCAAAAGAACCTTAACTTACAGTCTGGTCTATTTTTAATTATGGGTTTTATCACCACTAAGTGTTTTAACTTACATTTTTTAATACAAGCCATTCTAATATATTTTTTAAAATAACTTTAAGTGTATCACTTTAAAGGACTAATGCATCACAATTGATATGCAACTCTTTTCAAATATATCCTTCATAAGATGAAATGCACATGTAATTTAAAATGTGATAAAAAAAACTTCTTTAATACACCAATTTCTATTGAGGGCGAATTTAGTCTATTACCATTAAAAAAAATACTCATTACAGAAAGGGAAACCCTTGTTTAAATAAAACACTAACTAAAGTGTTAAATATATGTCCCAAGCTACATAAACAAGATGCATTGTTTTAGACTTGAAAGTGGCAAACCTAGTGGGTTTGGTGACAACAATACTAGTCGAACATACAGGTTCTTATGTATTGTTTATGAGACCTAAACCCACGTGATTTCAAGTCATTTGGCATGATTTTTTTTATTTTCCATGTACCAAAATCGTTCTCCTTTTTGGTATTTTGTACAAGTTACAAAATAAACAATATATAAGAATATTGAAATCAATATAAAGAAAATCAATAGACTATGCAAGGTAAGGGAGAAGACAATGCATTTTGAGGCTATGTGATTCTAAGGTATAAAAAACTATATATCAATTCTATTATGAGCTATAATATAGGATATACTACATACCTCTCCTAAATTTCCATGAAATCGAGAAGAAGGTTGTAATGGTTGAAGACAAGGTGATTTTTGATGAATTTCTAAAAAATGGGGCACATGCTCGCCATCATTTGTATGAAATGGGATTTAGGTAGATGTATGTTCTTTATTATATACATAGATCAAAAATTGGTTTAAGTATACAACTCCAACAAAATTACATGTAAAATTTAATCAATAATTACAAAAAAATGCATTTACATACTTGATCCCTTTCATTTGCATTCGTATCAAGATGTTGACCATGTTCATGGGGTTGAATTCAAAAACATCAGCTACAATACAAATAAGCAAAAATGTGTAAGTTAAAAAACAAACATATAATGACAAATAACAAAGAAAATTTGAACAATAGAATATCCACTTTTCATCTTGCCATCACAGAAGTCTATAATAATTTATATGCTAATGTTGTTGCAAAATAGATAGTATGGAAACAAAACGCATTGAAATCTAGGTGAATGTCAGAACAGTTCACAACTGGATGGTGGTTGGATTTTCAAGTTACTATATTCAACAATTGTACTCTGTGAGATCTCTCTACAGAATCTTGTTGAGTAGGATAAACACATCAATAACAATGGGAAATCAATATACATTTGATAATAAAAATAAATTTAAGGTTAAACTATCTTGAAAAATAAATGCACATTAAAAAATGGACTCAACTATATACTCATTGTTAATACTAGTTTCCCCCATGCTACTTCTTTGCGTTGCAAAGCAATTTGTTTGTGCCTCTAGTTGTTTCCTTACATCTACGAGGTAGACTATGATCCCAATGATGCTTTTTTTCACTAATTTTTTGTTTTGAGGAATCGCTGATATCATCCTTTGTAGCAAGTGACTGCACAAAATAAATCAAAGAACTTAAGTTGTAGTAATAAATTCGTATTGTTAAAACATGAATACATTAAAAACCCAACAAATACTTATGTCATAAATAATTTCTTCATTGAAAAATATTTTATAGGCTTGCTTGCATTCATGAGACAACCTTGCATCCACATCATATTTGATATTTTCATTTTGTCTTTCAATCTTAGTTGGTTTGCAGCACATTTTTCATTTGTATCCCTTTGTCTCCCTCTTGTACGTTGGAGAATTGGTGGGAGATTGTCCACCATCATATGAAAGTGATGTAGGCCACATAATTTTTATCACGTTATGGTACCACTATATTCACTAACTAAGCAATAAAAAAACTATTGCATTCCTTTAACATAGACATTCCATTCTTGTGTACTTCCCTCCATTTTCTAAATAATTCCATATAAATGAATATGTAAGAAAAAAAATGTTAGATATTAATTGAGTTATCATAGTAGATAAAAATATATTTTTAGGAAATACTTATTTTTATTTGTAGAAGATAAATATGATCACCACTTGTGAAATTTTCTCTAAGACACCATATGGTAGAGCATTAGTGAAAACCATCAACCTCTCATGTCCTCTTAAATAAATAAATACAAACTAAAAAGTTGTGCACACAAGGTGTTTCTAACACTTTTACAAAGTATTAGATATAGATTCAAGCATGAAAATGGATATAAATAGAAATTCGAACTTGCACAAATCCAAAAAATTCTCTGATAGGTTCAAAGTTAGAAAACATGTTTCTTAGTGAAGACCACAAATACCTCCAAGGATGTAGAGATTCATGAAAATAAATCAAGAAAAGATTCATGGTGTTCACTCATTGCCCACTATTCTTCAAAGTAAAAACAAGAATGAAGATAGCAACCCAAGCTCAAAAACAAGTTCAAGGCAATCTGAATATGCACACTTCATGAAGTTTTTCAATATGATGTCCAATAGAAGGTTGATCACCAAAAATAGTACAAGGTGCAAAACTTACAATTATTGGGCAAGGCAGCCAAGAGCCATTGGAAAGAATCAAATTCATGGGATAAGAAAATCATGATATTAGTTGGATAAATTCAATGGGTATGTTGAATACCTCCTTAATTTCAACACTTAACATTGTAGTATTCAAATATCAAAATTAATTGTTCTAATTGCAAGGATAGAAGCTTGAGGTATATAGTTTTTGTTAAGCATAGGATCATCATCTTGCATGATTTTGAATGAGAAGAGAATCATGCAGAAGAGAGAGAAGCATTCAACATAGAATATTCAATTACTCATGGGAAAATTGAACACACGTGGAGACAAAATTGGAATAATATGATTATATTCATGAACCAGTAAATAATATGGAATACATTGATTACATATAGGAGAATTTGAATGCATAAGATAGGATTTGAATCTACCAACTTAGACTGATTCCGGAGCTAACGCGGTGTGGGAAAATCACCACTAGAGCTCACTAATGCAACTTCAGATAACTAACTTAGTCTACAATCAGTTAACTGATGAGGGTAGGTGAGAAAAGGTGCCACACTACCTTCAATCATGAAAATTGGCACTAGGCTATTTGATTTTGATCTAACTTATAGTAACTGAAGCATAACTGAACATGATTGATTACCTACCAAGGCCAACTGAAGGAGACTGCTGGTGGCACTCATAGTGGGTTCCTAAATTATAGGGATTGGTCTCGGGTGCTCCTAAACTCATACAATCAGGTGCAGTAAGTGGTATATGTCCCCTAGGTGTGTCCCCCATGCATCGGTGGAGTGATGAAGACCTACTAATATAGGAATATAAACAATTAGACTATGTTTTCAAAGGGGGGATTAATAATAATCCCAACACCCCCCTTTATTTCTAACTTCGACAAAATTGGGCCCTCGATATTAAGACCAAAGGTCACCCATACAATCTAAATGAAAAATAATAAATCCTAAAAATGAAGGAAATGGGGAAAATCTCATTGGAACCCCTCCCCTCAAAATAAGTAGGAAAATCATGATCAAACTTTCATATCAAGAGAAAATGTCTTCTTGAATAAAAAACTTATGAAATATTTATGTAACATGCATCTCTGTGGTGTAATGAGGCAGTATGATGGTCCTTGTGAGCACCAGTATCCTAGGTCTCTACTTGTGGACCTCTCTGTATTCTTCCAATCTGATGATATACATGAGAAGGAACGTTTCCTTTGTCTCTTATTTCTTGAGGAAGAGTGACATGAGCCAGTTGGTTCTTCTATGAGTAGGGTTGTTGATAAGTCCTTATCATCATGTAGCATCTCATTGAGATCTTGTTGCACCTCTCTAAAGGAAGTGAACTTGCTTAACATATCAAAAGGTTCTCTTTGTGAAGCTAGGATATTGTTCTCCTCATGTCAGTTGGCTCTCCAGTCATGTTCCTAGCTACCTCAATAACCTTTTGTTCCCATTTAGGCCTAGGATTGGGAGAAGGGACTAGATTTGGATTTGGATCACTATGAACTTCATATTCAATTTTATCAATTGATTCAACTGGGTCCTCTACTTCGGATTCTAAATCTAAAACTCTAATGGAAACATTATCGTATGTAAAAGCAGTAGATAGAATTGTTTTACCTCCCCTTTCAAATGGAAGTTGAGATTGTACTGGATCTGAGTATGGAAGAAAGTGTGATAATCCATATGACTTGGTGGCATGGTTTGCAACACCCTTCTCTATAATCTTCCTAGTTGAGATATCTGAGATCTCCACTGATTCAGCACCAAATACAACTCGCCTTGGTGGGAAAATATGTGTCATCTGGTAAACAGATAACAAATTTGCAGCTAAAGAGGGCACATAGAGTACATATTTGAAAACTCCATGTTTTAACTTGATTGGACCCTTTCCTTCAGCTCAAATTTGAGTGTCATCACCCATATGAATACTCAGACCATCAATAAGTTGTAATGAAGAGACTGATTCTTTGGATGCAACCATATGATTGGAGTTTCCTGAACCAATGAGGAAGGAATGTGATTTTGAACAACTATCCTTTAGTGCATGGAATCTCTCATCGTGATATTCAATCTTTTCTCCAGAGTCAGTCTTCCTTGAGCCTTCAGGGAGGGAAATATTGTGTTTCTCAAGGATTCTTTCCATCTAATCATGGTCTTCTAGAAACAATACTTATCTGTATGGTTTCCTTTCTTACAGTAAAAGAACTTACCATTTTCATACCTTTGATGTTTGTCCTTCCTAGAGCCTAAGGCTTCATCTAATGGATCAAACTCATCTCTAGGTTCAAATTCAGTGTTCTTTTTATCTTTTAGTTTCTTCTTCCTTCTTGCTTGCGCATTCCTTATCTCACCAGCTAAGAGACCTTGATTTGAATAGGCTCTAAGAAATCCTATCTGTACTATATTGCCTTGTTCTTGGATTAGAGACTATGTGAAGACATCAAGGGATGGTATTCTCCAATTAGGAGTAGTTAGTATCCCAAAGTGAAAAGTAGACAAACACTGAGAATTTTGGGCCATGTTTTCTTAGTATGGAGAGAACCAATTGATCGTCATTCTTCTCAGTCCTGCATTGCTTGCATTGCATGATTAGTGGTTTGAATTTAGTTAATAATATTTGCATTATGTCAAAGTTATTGGGTTGTGGTGCCTATCATCCTATTCTCCGGGATATGGCCCCTTAGCTCACCATGTTTTACAAATAGGGATTTGAGCTTATACCATACTTCTTTTGAAGTCTTGATTCCATAAAGATGGAACAATAGCTCCTTGGAGATGTGGATGCACATGTAGCCAAAAGCTTCATCAAGCCTATCCAGATGCTTCAATTTTTCAATATACTACTAGGGTTTGACTACTCTTCCCATGGTCATCCTATATAGACCTTTGTTGTAAAATAAAATATGCATGTCTTCCCTCCACTCAAGGTAATTGAATGGTGTAAGGATTATGGGAGCAAGAGTTGTTGAGTTCTCCATTTCACAACTATACTGATCAACAAGTATTCAAGAAATATTTGAATGTACCTACAAAAATAGTGCAAAAAAACTCAATTCAAATTAATTTATCTCAAACACCCTTCACTTCTACATGTGCACTTTCTCTGAGTACATCACACCAGGATAGAATTCTCTAAACAAAATCCAAAGGAGCAATGCAATTATTCCAAGAATTATGTGGAAACTCAATAGATTCTAGTGCATTAACGGAAGTTTCCAAGGTTCGAGGCATACATGGATAACTGCTTTAATACCATGTAAAATTCTATGAAGCATAGGATCATAACCCTGCATGAATTCAAATAAGAGAAGGTTTCAGAAGAGAGATAAGAATTTAGCATAGAATGTTCAATTACTCATGGAAAAATTGCACATAGATAGAGACAAAATTGGAATAATATGATTATATTCATGAATCAGAAAATAATATGGAATTAATACACTGGTTGTACATATAGGAGAATTCGAATGCCTAATATAGGATTCAAATCTACCAACTTAGACTGACTCTACAGTTATCTCATTGTGGGAAAATTACTAATGGAGCTCACTAATGCATCTCCAGATAACTAACTTAGTATACAATCAGTTAACTAATGTGTGCAAGTGAAGTGTCAGGTGAGAGATGTTATTAATGTAACTACCAGAACCATGTTTCTACAGTCATTGATGGATTGCAGTCCCTTGGCGCACGACCAAGGTTCCCAACAGAGTCGGAAGGGTGGAGTCTTTTACTACTTGATAGTGGCGCAACAGTGCGACACAACCTTGTCCTTGTCAACTTAACAATTGGTGCAACTATGCGACACAACTAATTCCTTAAATGTAAATGGCAATGATGCAACTGTATTTTAACATGAAATAATACCAAGTGATCGACAATTCTTTCATCATTCATTCATTCATTGCTTTATCAATTTTGTGACATCCATTCAAGCACTAACCATAAACAATGAAATATAATCAAACATTCAACATTAACCATTAAACAATCAACACTCAACATTCAACATTCATGCGACACAGGAAATAACGTGGAAACCCATCTGGGTAAAAACCACCAAGGTGCTCTTCATCTGGCATGAGAAATATATGGAACCTTGCAATCTGCGACTTACAAATTGTTTTGAGATATGTCTATTTAGCTCATAATATTCTTTCTCTCATGCTCTCTGTTTTTATGATTTTCTTCTACTACTCCTAATGATCTGCACACATTCTGGATCAACTCTTCTACTCTACTATCTGCGCACTCAGCTATGGATTGAATCTTACAAAATTGGTCTGCACACACAGTTGCAGATCCACGTCTCAACAAACTTCTACTATCAGAATCCTTTCTGATCTCCTCAAAATACTTCTATTATTACCAACTGAACCAACAAAACTACATTATTTCTGAAGCTAACCAACTATCTCGGTGAAGCTACCCTTATATAGAACAGTTTCTTCTTATTTATAGATGTTACAATACCATGCAGGGTTGACTGAGTATAGATCAGTTATTACAGTCATAAATAGTGATAAAATATCTTCTATTACATTTATGACAGGCCATATTGGCCGCAAAACATCATGTATTACATTTATCACAGGCCATAACTAGTCACAAAAAGCATCCTTTAGTCTTTCGTTGACCCAAACTCCTACAATCTTTAGAACTGTCGCTTTTCAGCCTCAACTCTTCTATCTACCAAACTTCCACCGACTCTAGGTGTGGTTTTCCTGGTCGCACCATTCTTCGTCGAAGCCTTCTCTGCTATGCGCTTCCTTTTCTTCCTTTACCTGCCTTTCCTTTGTCACACACTTGTTTTTCCTCTTGCGCTAGCACTTCGGTTTTTTCCTTGTGCTCTATCCTTTCCCAATAGAGAGATATACAAGGAGAAGGAGCACTTGTCTGGTTTTTTTCTTTGTACTTTTAATCATCTATATTAAGGAATTTTTGTTGGGTTTTCTTCCCCTAGAGGGTTTCCTTGGAAACATCAGTGTCTATCTTGTGATTTTATTTCTTTCCATGATCTTTTATATGTTATTGTCGTGAAATTGAATTGAATACTAATGTTATTTATCTTATCATATTGAATCTTCAAAATAAGTGCCAAGAAAATAAATAAATAATTCCATAAGTGCCAAGATGGAAACTATACCACAAACTAAAATTAATGTAGAACATTCCTTTGAAAAGGACAAAGGAAAGAAATGAAAAAAATCCATTAGTGCATAGAATGAAACTATACCACACAGTAGTTATGACTAAAAATATAAATGTAATCACCATGAAGACACATAAAGGTTTGTTTTTAACCTAAATGTTTTGTAAATTATTTATAAAACATTAGTAAGGAGAATCCTTGGGGCTAATTTTGAAAGGAAAGGTTATGTTTTTGCATTTGGTTGTTGTTTTTTTAACAAGTTTTAGTTATCGTAATACTTACAAGAGCGTATATGTATTGTGGATTTTACCAATTAGTCTCATTCTCCTATGCTTCTAGTTAGGGAACGTAGGTACAATTACACTATGTATATAGATTAGAATAATTTTTTCATTTTACTTATTTATCATATTTCATTTAAATAGTAATAATTGTTGGGAAAAAAATATGAATGGATTCCTTTATTTAAACATTCAAGGTTCTAATTAAGACTTTGAATTGAGGAGAAACCATACTATTGCAAAGCTAAATTTTCTAAGGTCAACAATCCTCCAACTTTTGACTTAAGAATCATTTTCTATTGCCCAATAGATGCTTCTTCAACAAAACTTGTTTCCACCAATCGAACTTGTTAAATAGCAGAGGTCATATTATCTTTTCCTCTATTGCTAGATTTGGATCCTTTATGCGTGGACCTCCACTTTCTTTTCGAGACTGGATTGTATTCCAATTGATTAAACCAAATATTTGAGTAGTGATTTTCTTCCCTTGACATGAGAATTTGCAAATTTCTTTGGCGATCTATTCCATAACACCAAATGGAACCAACATGGTTGAGCACTAATATATAGGAAGTGTCCTCAACATATAGTTGATGAGGACAATTCTTCCCACTGGATTCAACCACTATGAGCCCCACTATTGCAGCTTATGATTATGCCTGGCTAAACAAAGAAAGTGGGATTGCCTAAAAAAATAAGCATCTAAAGGTATTTGAAAGACATCCATGATGTTATCCAAATGAATTCGAAAATCCTTGAAACGACTTATAATTGAAGGGTGCTTGCATTTTAGTCATATATTTAGATTTTTCCATTGTTTACTTTTCTCCCAAATACATTTACTAAAATTGATCTTCCCATAAGAAATGTATCATCCATAAATATTTTGAGTTGTTAACCCGTTTGATCCGTCTAGCAAAACTATTTCCATGCAAATTGACCAAGAACCTTTTAAACTCTAGTTTTTCTACACAAATAATCTACCATTATGACATATAGTAAGTGGGAGAGGGGAAAACCTTTCCATAACGATAAAATATTCCACCAAAGCGCTAAAAGGGTTCATTAAAAAGAAATTTGTCAAGACCAACAAAAGAAATGAATGGCGTACCAGATCAATTCCTAGAGATAATTTCAACGAGATTCCTTTTTAGCCCATTTCTTATAGTTTTGGTTAGTATTTTATATCAGTTACATTAGCAACACCTACATAATAATAATGTGTCCCGTTAAATTTTATATGGAAAGTAAAATATATTTTTAGTTGATTAATATTTCTTTAGAAATTTTTATATAAATTTAATTGATATGCCATATGAATTAGAATTTTGCATATGACAACATAATGTTGTGTATGAAATGTCAACAAGTATGATTTATACATTCATTTACACTTTTTTAATCATATTATACTTTTAAAAAATTGGTTTTAAGGTGTAATTATGTCGGCATTTTTATTAGCTTATATTATGTGTGCTTTTTCTAAATTGATATTTAAAAATAAGTACTTTAATTATTTTCTTATTGTAGGAGTATTTAGACATTAAAATGTAATATCTCAAATATGATATCAAAGGTTAAGAATGAATTCACACCAAACCTATTTTTCAACAATAAATTTGAAGGTCAATCATTTACATGATTATATATCTAAAACATAACCTCATGAATAGAAGAATATTTGGTAGCCTTACGTAGTTTTTGAATTATAAAACCAATTCTACAAGGTCAAGATTTGCGTATCAATTTTTTGTTGTAACAGGTTCTCTAGTTGTTTTTTTGTTTCCACAAATTTAAGTACAATGATTACTCAATAAACCTAATTCCCACTTTTCATGATAAACATACACATAATACTTCATGTGCTAGACAATCCTCATGTATAGAAGATCGTTTAGTCACCTCGTTTCAAATCTAGGAAAAATCACAAAAAATGGACAGAAATTTCTTTGGAGATATCAAGGAGAGGTAAAAAAGCATGAACCCCTCGATGTATTAGCCCAACATTTTCATGCATGTAACCTATCAGAGTGAAGTCTAGTAAGAGGAAAACTTTAACAAATAGTTGCATCATTATATGAGGTAGCAATGAGACTCACCCACAAAGCAAGAGATGGAAAATATAAGAAAAAGGAAGAACTGAAAAAATAAAGGGAAAATAATGAATCTAGGAAAAAGGAATAAACACCACCCTAAGAAAACAAAACTGGAGTGAAACTAGAAATAGCTGAGATGAGACACTAAGAGAAGAATAAGCATTCACTAACAACAAGCACAAAAAATAAAGCAAGATGTAGAAAAAAAGAAAATAAATGAAGATATAAATATTTCCCAAGAAGAAAAAGCCTAACAGAAAAGAGAATGGTAAAAAGGATAAGGAAAAGCAAGGGAACAAGCAAATAAGAAAAGGGATGAGTATGTTGAAGAGCCTCTAACCTTAAATCATCTTTAATCTATCTAGTTCCATCCATAGCAATAGTTCATATTCCCCTCAAAGAGTAGGATTTAGGAAAATTTACCTTGTCAAAGTTGGATGCAGTCACAATCCTAGATATATTTGTCTTCGAACACTTGAAAAAATGAATGGTAAAACAATCACAAAAGAACTCATATTGCAAGGAAATACATAGCTTACAATCGCCATCAAGACTCCAATCATAACACAAACAAAATTGAACCCAATAGCCACTACTTACCAAGAAGTTACTTTTTCTTGAGCAACTAAATTCAATGATGATCAAGAAAATGGAAACTTCAAGCAAAATTGAAGTTCCTTCGAGCACGAGGCAACCCATCATAAAGAAAATATTACCAACACGGTTGAATTCACATTAGAGGAAATTTGGGGTCTAAAATGGGCCTTATAAGAAAACGTGCCAAAATAAGTTTTTGTGAGTTGGAATTCAAGAACCAATAGAATTTCAATAAAATAAGTCAACTATAATGGTTGAATTGACATATTTGTCATTAAAAAAAACTACTTTTTTGGTTCGTATTTTCACGAACACAAAAAGTAGTTTTTTTCTTTCTTATCCAAAATTAATCAATATTATTTTATTATTTTAACTATTATTTTATTATTTTAACTATTATTTTATTATTTTCCTTAGGAGGCCCATTTTAGACCCCAAAATTCCTCTAATGGGCATGTGCTTAAATGACATTACAAATTGAACAATGCAAAGAGGTTTTTTATAGTGATCTGCTTAATTCCAAGGTTATGCTACCCAGTAACTCACATTCTTTAATAAGATCAAATAATAGAAGGTAATATTGCATGGAATCCAAATGGGTTTAGATGAGTTGTAGAAAATGAAGGGTGTCGATGGGACCCATTTTCATTGGTTGGAGGGAGTGGGGTTAGCGGGCCCCCATTCGGGTTCAGGGGAAAATCACATGAGAAAAATAAAAAATGTCATAATTACCAAGAAAATAAGCAATAAATTCCATAAGTTCCAAGATGGAAACTATACCACAAACTGAAAATTAATGTTGAAAATTCCTTTGAAAAGGACAAAGGAAAGAAGTAAAAAAATGTTATAAGTGCAGAGAATGAAACTATACCATAAGGAGAATACTATACCACAAGGTAGTTATGACTAAGGATATAAATGTAATCACCATGAAGACACAAAAAGGTATCTTTTTAACCTAAATATTTTGTAAAATATTTTATAAAAAATTAGTAAGGAGAATCCTTTGGGGCTAATTTTGAAAGACAAGGTTGGATCTTGTGTTGTAGTAAAATAACTATTTATACTACTTGGATCATGGGTGATAGAAAAATAACTATTTCTACTATTTTCTTTTAATGGGATTGCTATGAGATTGCATTATTATTTCTATTGATTTACATTATGGAAAACAAATTAGGGGTATGAATATGTCTTCTCCTTAATAGCTATACAATTCAGAGAGAATCGTCTTATAAAATTCATAAAAAATCAAGTTGGATAATCAATCGAAAATAGGTTAAGGTAGAAATTATTCTATTGGTTTTATCAAGTCATTGCATGATGCAGCTAGCTGAAAGGTGGCTATATTTGGTCACAAAATATGTCACTCTTTTTATTATTGTTGTATTGATTTATCTATTCTCATGTAGTAATCTACATTTTTCTATGGTAAACAATAGTTGATTCTCATGTATTTTGTACATACTCTTTATCTAAAAATTCCATAGGTATTCTTGTGGTTGGCATAAGTTTGATTCAAACACTCAATGGACTCAACCCTATTTCATAACAAAAAATGTTGTATAATGGGAAAGTGGTCTCTAAGGATCCAAATACATGTCACAATTTCATGTCTTTATGGAGTTATGTTTCATACCAAGATTTGCTAGCTCGAAAAAAAAAAAAATTCTTGGGTTGGTTGGAGGGATGTAAATCAAACCTAGATGACGTCCTTTATTGGTGTCTTAAAAATATAATATCTTAACTTTGAAAAAACATGTGTCATAGTATATATGAATTGTATTTAATCAAGTGTGCTGAGGGGTATATGAATATTAGAATAAAAGGAAACATGTCCCTATCCAATGGAATGCAACTTATTGAATCCTCCCTTAGAGCACATATTATAAATGTTAGATCCAACGATAACTTGGTATTAATTTGTTGCACACAACTAGGGATAAGTGATAAGAAACATCATCTCTAACTCATGACAGAGTGTTTATGTCCTATATCACTAGGCATAAATTATCAACAAGATTTCATATGCATTGCACATGACCTTAAAGAAGGTTAACATGATTATACTCTCTTGGTTTTTCAAAACTGATAACTTTGGTTTTCTATTGGGTTTACAAAAATAATTGACTGCAATAAAATATGGTTCACTAAGCTCATTAAGAACATTTTGTTGGTTTAATAGTTAACAGATCCATTAAACAAGATTATTTCACAAATTTCAATCCAATGATCATGATAGACTTCAATAATTTTAATATTTATAATCAGGGGAAAGAAACCTCATGTCCATTGAACTTCTCCCATGTAGGTACATCATGAGGCCAGATGTCACATTTTTTGAAACAATAAATAAGATGGAAATAATTGTGCATACATCATATACAACCTTTGTTTATTTCATAAGCCTAAAAATGTTCAAAATCTTGTTATGTTGAAGTAAATGAGTAAACTACCAATTTAACTGCATTTTTCAAATGAGAGAGAGGGGGTACATATATAATATTTTTTAATTGATTGATTCTATCATAACCTCAAGGTCATTATCATAAAATTCCTTCATGTCTTTCTTGATGATGAAAGTATTCCATACCTATTGACACTCACATAAACAAATATCAATGTTATTAAATACATAACTAGAACACATTTTGCCGCTAATTCCTATGTCTTCTTATCCATTCCTGTCTTGAAAATATATATTTTTAACCATCATAGGATAATATTCTTTGATAATATCATAAAAAAATAATGCATGTGTATTATCACAACTTTCAATTACTGTGAATACTGAAAGTATTATTTAGGAAGGAAGCTATTTTGTTTCCATCTATCTTGCAAACAGAAAAAACCTATATCCCAACCATAAGTTCCTCCGTAGTTGCTTAAGTTTTTCAGACCAAGTAGTGGTATCAAGAAAGTGATCCATGTCTTAATACTACATTAGAGGAAGAAGTTACGAGTTAGAAAAAACTCTTTTCTTAACTTGCAGTAACAAAGGAAAGGTCACCCGAGGTCGCCTATTAAAATCCATATCTTGTAAATATTATATATATAAGCGACGTTACAAACCTATGAACTTTGTCAATATTGAAAACGATAATTGTGAGGCTTATATATATGAGCAACCTTACAAACCTTTGCACTTTATGTTGATGTATTTGTAACTTCGGAATGTATTCACTTGTATATCTTATGTATTGTACCCCGATGTTCCTATTGGGAAGTATCAGTAATGTAATTGAGTCATGTCATACCTCGATGTTCCTATCAGGAGAATCAGTAATGTAAACAAGTCATGTAAAGTCATAAAGGGTAACCCTCCTTATTGATCAAGGGTTAAATTCCCCGCAGTTGTGGGGTACTAGGGTTATTAGACTCTCATAGAGAAGTCAGCCCTTGTGAGTTAATGTCAAGCCAGAAATTAGTATAAATAGAGAGTGAGTATCTCTATTTATCATATAGTGACTCACACTCAGTTGTAGCACATGAGTGAGAGAGAAGGAGCTGGGATAAGAAAGAGAACAGTTGTCGAAGATCATCTTACTGTCTTTGGGTTTCACTACTGCCATTGGTGCTTATTCTATCTCTGAGGAAGTTGCGGAGTTTTCTCCTTTATGGTTTCCCCGAGGAAAATCTTTGTGTCCATTGTCTCTTGTGATTGATTGTTGTGCTTTTTATTCTCTCAGTTAAGATCCTACGATAATACTGTCTAAATGATAAAAATCTAACATGGTATCAAAGCTAACCTGAGAACAAGACACTGTGCAGCTGCAGAAGCTAGGGATTCTTAATTTTTGGGTCTCTCCCCACAATCCATCAGAAAAAAGGAGGCTAGGATAACTCTCCATTGAAGGGGGCATCTTTTTGTCGAAGCAGAATTTGATTCCGGGCATTTTCAGTTTTTGCTGTGGGAAATTAGGTCTTTTGACATAAGAGGAATTTTTGAGTGAGCCCAGAATAGGATTTCTATCCTCATCAAAATCGAATTTTAGAGACCAAGTTCAAGAATTATGGTTGGGTGAAACTCTAGGAAATTCAAGCCCTAGTTTGACCCCGGGCCTGAAAAACCCTAAAATACTAAAACGGGTAGTTTTGGTACATTCGCTATATCTCGGGATTGAAGAAGTCTCAGGGGACAAAATTTTCACAAGCCTAAGATAAAATCTTGATGTACCCTGTGTAAAAATTTCAGCCTCAGATTCTATATATTCTTGGAGATATGTTTCCTCCAAATCAGGGTTCCATCCTCTTACAGGATTCATCCCTAAATAGGACACCTAGGAAGACTTGTTATATCTCTGGATACAAATATCCAAATGAAATTTCAAAAGATGTTATAGATAGGGAATGGATGTTAATTTCTGTGGTAAATGTTTCAGACCCTGATTATGAAACAGGGACATGTGGAATTCCGTACAAGTTCGTTATGCAGAACAATCCTGAAATAAGTCACCTTGGGAAACATGTTATAAGGCCCAATTGGTGAAACCAATTCTGGTAACACCTATGGTGTTGGAAAGAGGACAAATGGGGTTACCACAGTACAAAATTTTAGACACAGAGGAGAAATCATTTCAGAGATACCGTAGAAATAGTATTAGGCATTTCTACAGAAGAAATTGGTAAACTAGAGCTTCCTATTCCGGGAACTTCCCTCCACTTTTTTCAAAAAAGGAGTACATTGGAAAGCTCACCTTGAAGAGGTCTATCTTTCTATCTAATCAGATCTAAAATATTCCAACTTTTGAAAATTAGGGTTTCTCTGACAACCCCTAGATCAACCAACTCCGGAACGAGGACGGACACCTCAAATCGGTAAGATCTAATATTTTGTTATTTACATTTGAGGTTCTCATTTCAAAATGACTAATCACACTAGCTTGATGACAAGCTTGGTGAAACTGAAAAATTCCAAGCATGGAAGTATTGGATCTCACTGGTTCTTGAAGAAAATGAAATTGGACACCTACATAAGTGGAAAGGTTCCAGTTCCAGAGGGGGGTGAGGCTAAAAGCCTTGCACAAGAATAAATTGGTCAAGGCCAAGAATATCATTTTTGATTCAATCAAGGATAACCTTATACCACAAGTTTCTTCCCTAAAGACACCTAAAGATTTTTTTGATTCCTTAACCAAGTTATTTGAAGGGAAGAACATAAATCAGAAGATGACTTTAAGAAACCAGTTGAAGAATGTGAAGATCCAGAATGCAAAGACCATATAGTCATAATTTACAAGGGTCTCTCAAATTGAAATAACAACTTGAAGCAGTGGATGAAGAAGTAGAGAATGTAGACGTTGTGATAACCGCCTTGAATGGCCTCCCAGGATCATGGGATTCATTCATTTGAGGAATGTGTTCCAGAAGGAAGTGATTACTTTCAGTAGACTCTGGGAAGAGCACACAAAAGATGAAGCTCTACCCATAATAAGAGAAGAGAAGATGAGAGAAACTGAAGATCAAGCGCTCATGATTCAAAGAATATCCCTCAAGCGATGTGGAATATGAAGAACTCAATTCTTGAATATTTTCTTATCCATATTGAGCATTTGGATAAGAAATGATGTTGTTATAGATGAAGAAGATGATGAAGCTAAAAGAACTTGAGTCTACCCATGAAACAAATAAAGATAAGTATTCAATTGTCATTTCATGGTATTGTTTTGTTATGCATTTGTTTATATTAAATTGATGTGTTATGCATGATAGAATGTTTGCATTATGACAGTACACTACTAATATGCATGTGATGGGTAAGTAGCTCATGGTGCTATACAACTCTCCATTTCTACTTATCTAGAATGAAACCTCTTTGCTAACATATTGGATTAGTGCACAATCTCAATGATGTCTTGGTAGAGATGGAAGGCATCTAGAAAAGTTTCCATGAGATATGGATGAATGTTGTATTGGCTAAAATAGTTGCATGATCATATATTTATGCATCTGAATTTTCCATTGTGAATATGCCTTATGAAATGTTTCTAACCATACAACTGGTCCATTTGACTTGTAGGAAATATCATGTACAATCTCCTACAAGAAAAAAAGGATGAGACTCGTTCCAAAGAACAAGTGACGATAGTTCAAGAAAGAATCCAAGATGAAGAATAATATGACGATCCTTTCAAAGAAAGAAAGAGGCCTCAGAGACACTCCATATATGTGACACTATTGAGCAACATCATTGATGCAGAGCCTTTCAGCTATGAAGAAGTAGCCAAGAAGAAAGGGAAGAAGAATACTAGTTCAAGAAGAATGATGTCTAGGATGCAGTATCAAGACTTGAAGGGAAGTCTGTAATGTCTTCCATATGGATCTACATGACCCTGCATGCACTAGATGGTAACATCATGGGATTTAAGGCAAGATTCGTAGCACGAGGCTTCTCACAAAAAGAAGGCATAGACTACGAAGAGACATTTGCAGCCACTGGAAGTGAACACGCATGACAGGAAGATTCATGTGTACAAATTAAAGAATGCATTGTACGAACTCAGAAGGCACCCATGGGATATCACATACATGAGGAGCTTGAATATCACCTAGAGTGATGAAGATATTAACCTTTGCTACAAGGTTGAAGATGAAAACCTATAGAGGATGACAAGCTCACATATGGGTGTGAGAAGAACTTTTGAAAAGGTTCAAGATAGAGGATCTTGGTATCCAGTGACCCTAGATGGATACATATAATATTAGTAGTAGAGGAAGCTACTTTTCACTCTGGTACAAAATGTTTCAAATCATAGAGTACAAAAGACAAAGGGAGAATGATGCTCCACTTCAGAGGGAGTGACTGTAGAATATCCTGAGGTTTGACATGGTATGACATGATGGACATCCTACTGATGGCTCTAGGATTTACTGAGAGTAAAGAATATTCCAACCTTTGCTTCAAGGTTGAAGGCGAATAACAGTGATGCTCCTGTGATATGTCGATGAATTGTTCCTGACAGGAAAAGAGGAACTCATTAAAATTGCAAGAAGAGGAATCTTTCTAGGCATGTAGGTGTGGTAGAATGTAGATGAAATCTCCCTGGGTCAAGGGAAGTATGCAGTAGAGATCCTGAAGAGGCTCAAGATGATGGACTACAAGGCCATGACCACACCTATGGCATCGAACCTGAATCTATTGAGTGTTTCTTCATCAGAGTCGGTTGATGCCACAATGTATCATCAGATGATTTGTTCCTTGATGTACCTAATGAATACGAGACCAGATATTTTCTTTGTTGTGAACACATTGAGACATGTTCACCTGATTGTTGCAAAGCATATTCTAAGGTACCTGAAGGGTACAGTTGATTATGGGCTCAAGTATGAGGTGAATCAGAAAATTAACCTAGAAGGTTATGAGGATTCAGATTGGGTAGGAAGTGCCATTGATAGGAAGAGAATTTTGGGGTGCTGCTTTAGTATGAGATCAGGTGTGATATCTTGGTGTAGCAGGAAGTAGTCCTACGTGGTGCTGAGTATAGTCGAGGAAAAATATGTTGCCACTTGCTCGGATATTTGAGAGGTAGTATGTTTCTTTTGAAAACTACTATTTTATTTGATTGATCTGACTTGAATTTTTTAATGATGCAGAGAGGAGCATTGAAGCTCCAGTATGTGATCCAGATCAAGATCTCTCGAAAGAGGGAGTTATAACATAGCTTGTGAGATAGGTTGTTTGAGCATAAAATCCGAGTGAAGCTCATAGGTTGCTCAGACGTAAACGGTCCTGTAGGTTGTCCTCATATGTAATCGGTCCTGGAAAAGCTCGCAGGTTATCCTTGGACGTAATCATCCATGATGTGATTCTATTCTAGAAATGGCTAGAGTGAAGTTTGAGTACTTCAGGGAGAAGCTTGGTGTTCTCCATATTGAGGTTCCCTCCAAGGGGAGGTGATGAGTCCGAGAGCCTTTCTGACATGGTGGAAGGTTGGGCCTCCCATGGTCGGATATAAGTGTTGAGCCTTTCCGACATGGTGGCAGGATGGGCCTACCATGGGTGGATATAAGTGCTGATCCTTTCTGACATGGTGGCAGGTTGGGCCTCCCATGGTCAAATGTGAGTGTTGGGCCTTTATGAATGGGGTAGATATAAGTGTTGGATGAGCCTTTCTGACATGGTTGTTGGATGTGTTCCTACTATGGTCAGATGTAAGTGCAGATCCTTTCTGACATGGTTGTTGGATGTGTTCCTCCCATGGTCAGATGTAAGTGTAGAGCCCTTCTGACATGGTAATTGGATGTGTTCCTCCCATGGTCAGATGTAAGTGCAGAGCCTTTCTGACATGGTTGTTGGATGTGATCCTCCCATGGTCAGATGTAAGTGCAGAGCCTTTCTGACATGGTTTTTGGATGTGTTTCTCCCATGGTCAGATGTAAGTGCGGGGCCTTTCTAACATGGTTGTTGGATTTATTCCTCCCGTGGTCAGATGTGAGTGCTGGGCCTTTCTGACATGTTTGTTGGATGTGTTCCTCCCATGGTCAGATGTGAGTGTTGGGCAGGCCTTTCTGACATGGTTTTTGGATGTGTTCCTCCCATGGTCAAGTATATGTGCTGAAGAAGATGAAGACCTACATGGAGGCTAGGCATACAATCAGCACGAAAAAGGGATGGCTCTATAGAACTTCCTATGATGAGTAGAATTAATAGATAGCATCAGTTGATCGAGATAGCAGTAGCTTTGATGATAATCCAGTGATTATCCATCTTTGATGATGATCCAGTGATGATCCAGCTTTGATGATGATCCAGTGATGATCCAGTGATGATCCAGTGATGATACAACTTCGATGATGATCCAGTGATGATCCAGCATTGATGATGATCTGGACTTGATCCAGAGAAGAAGACTTGTGTTGATGAATTGTGTCAAGAGAATACCTTCCTAGTTAAGAGGGAGTTTTGATGTATTTGTAACTTTGAAATGTATTCACTTGTATATCTTATATATTGTACCCCGATGTTCCTATCAAGAAGTATCAGTAATGTAATTGAGTCATGTCATACCCCAATGTTCTTATCGGGAGAATCAGTAATGTAAACAAGTCATGTAAATTCATAGAGGGTAACCCTCCTTATTGATCAAGGGTTAAAGTCCCCACAGTTGTGGGGCACTAGGGTTATTAGACTCTCCTAGAGAATTCGGCTCTGGTGAGTTAATGTCAAGTTGGAAATTAGTATAAATAGAGAGTGAGTCTCTCTATTTATCATACAGTCACTCACACTCAGTTGTAGCGCATGAGTGAGAGAGAAGGAGCTGGGATAAGAGAGAGAACAACTATCGAAGATCATCTTACTATATTTGGGTTTTACTACTGCCATTGGTGATTATTCTATCTCTGAGGAAGTTGTGAGGTTTTCTCCTTTATGGTTTCCTCAAGGAAAATATTTTTTTCCATTGTCTCTTGTGATTGATTGATGTGCTTGTTTTTCTCTAAGTTAAGATCCTAAGATAATATTATCTAAATGATAAAAATATAACACTTTATCAATAGTCAAAACGATAATTTGGGTTAGTGAATACGATAAATTCAAAGGAAAACATGGTTAAGGATTCATCTGTTGCTCATCCTTTATTAATTCTTATTCCCATGTATTTTTCATAAATGGTCTACAATTTTCTATTCTCAATGTTGATTTGGTTACTTTTCAAATTGATTGATTATTAGGAGTAGAAAATAGAAGTTAAGTTACATAGTGTATGAACATGAGAATGATAGTATCCATTGAGTAGGTGTTCAATTAGATAAAGTTGATGGAATTGTGGTTGATATTATGATCTCTGACATTAGGAATAAAGTAAACTCATATTTCCCATAATGATTGTACTCACCCCACTCTCCCATATTGAAGGTGTGTATTACATTTCCTTTGTATTTCTCATTAGCTTTAAATCGTGCAACATATATGTTATGAACTTGCAATCCATTTTGAATTGCATGAATGTTATTTTCCCGGATGAATTGCACGAATGCCTGCACATGGGATGCTGCATGGTTTTGATACTGCTGAACAATGGGAACAGTGCCTTCCCACCATCTTTAATGGTGTACTCATGTGGGAAACGTGGAACACATGAGAAGTGCAATATGTCCATCCACAACTCATAATTGGATTCCATCTCATCAGGATTCCGTGTCTTTATAGAGTACTTCTTTTATTTTTCTTCGATTGAAGTCTCCGAGAGAAACCTGTCAGGTTAGTTAAGTAAATCTCGCCAAAGTACGAAACTTAAAAAAGGGTGTACCTGATATATGGTATGGGATGAGTTCGTTGTGGAGTCACCAGGTAAGCCTGTAGGTTAGTCCTTAAAAAAATATAATCAATCATATATAATTAGGACTTCGATACTTACCAAAGTGTCAAGCCTGGTTGGGATTTCTTTTTGGAGTCAATAGGTAATATCTGCAGTTTAGTCCTTAAAAATATTTTTAAAATACCCAGAAATACTTACCTCAATTATTTATTACCGAATGTTGTTCTTTCCAGGGGTGTGAATGACTCAGTATCAACCACTTCAAATTTTGAAATGGTCCCTGAAAACAACGCCAAAACGTTACTGATTGAAATGGAAGTACTAGCCACTAGTAAGCATGTGAGGGAGAAATGACCATTTCCACCTTAGTCACTTGTCCCCAACTACTTTGGAAGTTGAAAAATCCTAAGGGAGATCCCTATTTTGATCCTGCAAAGACTTGGACACACACATATATGAAAGGTTTATTTTGTGTCCATGTTTCTTTGCAAGATCAAAATAGGGCTCTCCCCTAGGAGGTTTCGACTTCCGAAGTAGTTTGGGACAAGTGACTAAGGTGACAGTGGTCACTTCTCCCTCATATGATTACCGGCAGCTAGCACTACTATTTAAACTAGTAACACATCCCACACCTACACAGTAGACAACAAGTCCATTTAGCAAATGATCACAATGTTGAACATGTATGATAGTAAAATAAGTTCAAGTGACTATTTTTTTAGAGAACCAAGTGATCATTGGGAATACATACATTAATGAAGTCAATAAGCATGCATTGAATTTATGTTCATGGTCATACCACCCCCATAACTTATAATGTGTGGTTGTTTGTTAGGGTGCACAAAGGAAAACTCATTGACACCAACAATATGTGTATCAATCTACAAAGTTGTATTTTAACATTGTCATTACAACCATGTATCACATAAAGCAACTGCAACAAAAGCAAGACATGTTTGAGGTTCACTATGGACCTGAAGTTGTTTCCTCAACTAGCTAGTTTGGAATATATGTGAATTATATTCTTACATATATATATTCAACTAATTCATGTAGTTATAGTCTTAGTTATACTAACTCAGGTTTTTTCATCATATATGGAGCATTGGAAACTAATACCGCTCCTGGTACTAGTTTTATAGAAAAATATATGTATCTTTTTGGTGGCAGCCTAGGTATTACTAATTTTATAGAAAAATCTACGTCTCTTTTTGGTGGCAGCCTAGGTATTTATTCTGGAAATATGTCCTTAAACTCCATTAATAATGGAAAATCTTCAATTTTTTGTTCTTATTTTTCTTCTTTATTTTGGATATTGGTTGCATACCGTTTACATCCTTTTTATATGTATTTATTAGCTTCTAGTGTTGATATCTATCTAACAGAAACCTTCTTTGGCATTCCTTGCACTATTTTTTTGTTTTCTTTTCTTATGAGTGCAAGTGAGGGTTTTGTTAAAACAGTCTAGAATTGTATGATGTTGTTCCAATTAGTCCATTCCTATTAATATGTCATAGGATCATAGAGGCAAGATATTCAAATCTACTTCTCTTGGAAGTCAATTGGTTTTCTATATTGTTATAACAAAGCATGAGGTACTGTGGTGTAGAAGAACCAATTTATTTTTGTTCTCTCTCTATAGCCCGTGACCTATAGTCCTACACAACCATGGATTCCACGATATTTGTTGTACATACAAGCATATTCCAAGAATTCAAAACACAATAATTGACTCATATGCAAATTATATCTTATATTGGCATTTGTCACATACATTGTAAAAATTATTCAAATGTACACACATAAACACATGTAAATAATTCATCACATATAAATATATATATGTAAAATAGGTCCATAAAAATCGAGTCTTGGTACAAAAAGATCCAGTCATAAGTACATCAAAATACAAAACAGTAGGATCAAAGTCCACCTAAATGCTAGAAAAATATGGATACTCTATCGATGCTTCTGCAGCATCCTCTCAATAGCACATGATGGTCCTTGACATATTCCTAACAAGGCATAACCATGAAGGAGGAACTCCCACTACATGCTCCTGCATATCAATGGGAATCCTCTCCATCCTCAAAGTGGGAATATCATGAGTAAGGCGGTCCAACTTCCCCTCTACAACTCAGAGCATGGCATCAACACCACCCACCTCAACTAGTCGTACATATGTCCTAGGATGGCCATCCGACCAAACAAGTCCAATATGTGCATTGAATTTATGTTCATGGTCATACCACCCCCATAACTTATAATGTGTGCTTTTTTGTTAGGGTGCACAAAGGAAAACTCATTGACACCAACAATATGTGTATCAATCTACAAAGTTGTATTTTAACATTGTCACTACAACCATGTATCACATAAAGAAACTGCAACAAAAGCAAGCCATGTTTGAGCTTCAATATGGACCCGAAGTTGTTTCCTCAACTAGCTATTTTGGAATATATGTGAATTATATTCTTACATATATATATTCAACTAATTCATGCAGTTATAGTCTTAGTTATACTAACTCGGGTTTTTTCATCATATATGGAGCATTGGAAACTGGTACCGCTCATGGTACTAATTTTATGGAAAAATATACGTATATTTTTAGTGGCAGCCTAGGTATTACTAATTTTATAGAAAAATCTACGTCTCTTTTTGGTGGCAGCCTAGGTATTTATTCTGGAAATACGTCCTTAAACTCCATTAATAATGGAAAATATTCAATTTTTTGTTCTTATTTTTCTTCTTTATTTTGGATGTTGGTTGCATACCGTTTACATCCTTTTTATATGTATTTATCAGCTTCTAGTGTTGATATCCATCTAACAGAAACCTTCTTTGGCATTCCTTGCACTATTTTTTTGTTTTCTTTTCTTATGAGTGCAAGTGAGGGTTTTGTTAAAACAATCTAGAACTGTATGGTGTTGTTCCAATTAGTCCATTCCTATTAATATGTCATAGGATCATAGAGGCAAGATATTCAAATCTACTTCTCTTGAAGGTCAATTGGTTTTCTATATTGTTATAACAAAGCATAAGGTACTGTGGTGTATAAGAACCAATATATTTTGTTACTCTATCTACAGCTTGTGACCTATAGTCCTGCACAACCATGGATTCCATGATATTTGTTGTACATACAAGCATATTCCAAGAATTCAAAACACAATAACTAACTCATATGCAAATTATATCTTGGCATTTGTCACATACATTGTAAAAAATATTCATATGTACACACATAAACACATGTAAATAATTCATCATATATAAATATATATATGTAAAATAGGTCCATAAAAATCGAGTCCTGGTACAAAAAGATCCAGTCATAAGTACATCAAAATACAAAATAGTAGGATCAAAGTTCACCTGAATGCTAGAAAACTATGGATACTTTGTCGCTACCTCTGCAGCATCCTCTCGATAGCACATGATGGTCCTTGACATATTCCTAACAAGGCATAACCATGAAGGAGGAACTCCCACTACATGCTCCTTCATATCAATGGGAATCCTCTCCATCCTCAAAGTGGGATTATCATGAGTAAGGAGGTCCAACTTCCCCTCTACAACTCAAAGCATGGCAATAACACCACCCACCTCAACTAGTCGTACATATGTCCTAGGACGGCCATCCAACCAAACAAGTCCAATATGTGCATCATGCAAACTTGGCTTAAAATTTACGTATGTATATACACTTATTTACATAAATTTTCAAAAGAATTAAATATTTTAAAAACAAAGGACTTACCCATCTCTCCCCATGCATCTCGAGGAGGAAGCATGAGCTTAGGGTCACCACCAAATTCCAATACATCGTAAGGAAACTACTCAAAGGAAGGTACATGTCTTCTCCAAAATGCATGTTAGCTGGAATATTTCACCTCCTGCGGATAGTAAGGTGTTCCACTGGTCTGAATGGTTCAAATCTAGAACAAATAGGGGACAAAGGTTGAAGACTCTCCCTAGACACCGTAGATACCTAGAATGCAATGCTTCGATCATTCCCTTGTGTACCTGCAATAAGCTTCAACACACAAACAGATCAAGGCAGCCATAATATAATCTACTGATCTATGTTAGTGACTAAGGAATCTAACAACATACATGTGAAATCGAACAACAACAATATATGTGGGACAGAAATCAACTTGCATTAATATAGAAATATGAGGAAGTTTACAACCAAGCCTTAGTGTTGACATGCATCTCCATGAAACCAAGCATTCTCATCCCCGTAAACTCTGACTCTAGCTCTCTCTCTATGCTCTCCAATGGTATGGACCAAGTGATCAATCAAACAGCATAACAATGCCTTAAGAGTTCTCCCCCTCAACCATGGCCATAAGCTTGTATTTATAAGGCTAAATGGATAGGGATGGTTGAGAGATAAGTGAGTGAGGTGGCCTCTAAGATCCTAGGATGAGGGATCTCAAGATCAACTAACCCACAACAGTAGGGATAAGGGAGGACACGGGGCTTATCATCTAGAAGCCTCGAGAAACTTCTCTTTTTCCCTTTTTACCCAGTGTACCACGTTTCTCCTTCAATGACAGAGTGGTTTTGGTAAGAAACACTTATGGACTAAGGGCCATAAATGGTGGCACCACTTGTGGATAACAAGGGATAGGTGGTGTGAACAAGGTACCACTTCTGGATAACAAGGTAAGCGTGGTGCTGGGAATTTTCATGAAAGATTAACATTTAGTATGGGTTTCCACTCCAGGAGCTGGGATTCAAGGCAAGTAGGTATGTCAAATGTCTTATCACATGATGGTGACAGGATTTTAGTATAATAGGATGCCCCCCAAAGCATGAATCTTAGAGGGATACGATAAACGAGAGCTTTGAGAGAACAAGTCATCACCATGAGATGAAAATGTCGGCTCGATCAGAGCAAGTTGTCAAGTAGGCATCTGTAGTACATCAATATGTTGACTCAGAGACACAAGTAACCAAACTCATGGATGCAGACCAATATAAGGCAAATCCATGAGAGGAATAAACAAGCATGGATACTAGAATACAGTGTAGATCCATGTGATAGAGGACTCAAACTTGGACATAGCTACCAGACATACAATGTAGATCTATGTCATACAAACGCAAATTTGAGCATAGCCACAACCATACAAATGTGGATCCATGCTATATATACAAAAATCCATCGCAACCTGGGAAAAATCAATGAGCGCTTTAAACAAATACCCATGGTCTTCGTCTCGTCTTCCACAAAGTACGATTCTATCCATGTGATTACAATGCCCTGAAGTCGAACATGGTAGAAACCACTTGATTACCGGCCAATAATGTGAACCGTTAACAAGTGCAAGGGAGATCACCATTAATTTCAATGATTCCCAAGGTACTCTAGTACAATCTACTGAGTGCGAATAGATGTCCTGATGTCGAACACCCAATCGATTCTATCGATCAAAGGTCAATGATGTGAACCTATGTCAAGAGTGAGAGAATATGTCATTAAGGCATACAGATCTCAAGGTACTAAATGTTGTTTCTAAGACTATTTCCCGGATGATGAGCTGACGTCGATGGGAATAGTCTCGTCGAAGGAGTTCCATGATGAGTCCCACATCAACGGCATGAAACTCAGAACATAGTTCTGGAATGATGTGGATGTAGTAACCATATGACTGACTCAAAGATACTGACACAAAGATAGTGTAGACTACAGAGGTAAAACTCCTTCAAATCCCCTTTGAACATCGGGCGGCACGACAAAAATACTTGGCAGCATGACTAGATGGGACAGACACAGAATGCGACAGTGGACAATGCGTTCTTTTGAAAGACTCAATGGAGTGACATGACTCATGAAAGTGGATTGTCACAAAGATCAGCTGAATACCCAATTGACTGACATGATTGTGCATACAAGTGCCATGTTCAAAGGTAATGACAAACAACTACCATTATTTTCAAAATGATTCCCTTCCCATTTCCCCCATCATGATCTATGAGTGCCTCTTTTCAGTTTTACGAGTTCAAAGAAGGTAACAAACACTCGATATAGCTTGTTGGAAGAAAAGTCTAGAATCATATGTTTTACGACCCTGAGAGAGGAGGGGTTCGTTCCAAAAACGGGTCTCTCAATGTTTAATTTAAAGAGTCCACTGAAAGAAAACTCGGCATTGTTCATGTTTAGAGAGTCTGAACGAATACGGAAGAAGACTCCAAAGGGGTCCTTTTTTGTATGATTTAGTCTCTAAGGCCCGAAAAAGTATAAAATCATACCTTAGAGAACTCTTCCAGTCATGATTGGCTAGAGTGTTCCTTTTTTTTAAATAGTCCTATCCGAACCGAAAAAGAGATAACCTACCGTCGGAGGGACGACTCTTCAAATAATTTAACGAGCATGAAGAAGACAAGATCGCTCGACAATATTTTCATCTCTAGGGAGCCTAAAAAGAGTTTAAAGAGGACTCCATGAGGTTTCTTTACACAATGTCACTTTTTACGAGCCTGGAAAGATTCAGAAACGGAATCGACAATCTTTTCATGTTTAAGGAGTCTGAAAAAATATGTGAAAAGACTCCATGATGCTTCTTTACACAATGTTGATTTTTACGAGCCTGGAAAGAAACTTGAAATGGACTCGGACCTTTGATACTAGATTTTAATGAGCGTGACAAAGTGTCATAAATAAACGCTCAATGACCTTTTCTGTTTTATGAAAGTACGAAAAATCCATAAACAAACTTTCAAATATTTTTTGCTAGAGTTCCCTATCCTGCAATAGCCTCATAAACAAGTGTTAAATGCATTTAAAACTAGCATTAAGGGATTATGATAGATAATTTTTGCCTAAAATATGATTTTATATCAAATCTATAGTAAGTCAGACCCAAAAATGCCTATATAAGTTAGGAAAATAGTAAAAAATCAAATCATTTCACTAATTACCTCTAGAGGAGAGCACTTGGAGCATTTTCTTAGCCAGATCTTCCGCACCTGATACCAGGAGTTTCCACCGTCCGTTTTCAGCATCGTTAGTTGTAGGTAACAGCTAATACCTATATCTTTCATTTCATAGTATTTATTTTGAGATTTGGTGGGGTTTTGGGCCCATATGGCAAGCCCTAAAACCCAAAATGAGGGCACCACGGCTACCCCTTGCGGGATACGCGGTACCACCCAAGAACTGCACTAATAACATAGTGGACAGGTGGTGCCATCGCCTATCTCCAACGATGCACAGGTGGTGCCGACCGTGGATAAGTTAAACTAATAGTATGGGCAGTATAAATTCATTCCTTTGATTTTTAATGATTGGGGAAGACTCTAATGCATGCCATTATTTTTTTTGGCAGGTCTAGGTTGCTTAAAACATGATGATATGGAAAGAAAGAACACATGAAAATGAGGATGTCGCTGCTGAGAGAAATGCGGTTTGTATTGCCGCATTATGAAACTGTGGGCTATTGAAGTTCTTTCGGACCCTAAGCATGGTGTCACACGAGCAGTTATTGGAACATATACTCCGGATGTGGAATCCAAAGCAGCAGTATTTCAAGGTAGGGGTCCATATCCTTATGGTGGAAGTAGAGGATATCTACTTCCTGACAAGTCTCTAGAGATAGGGTTCCCCCATCTCACTGATAGGTTCTCGTGGTGGGGAGATTACTACCAGAGAGCTTATAGATCGGCACTGTGCACCAGGGACAGGTACATCGGGGAAGAAGATCCCCATCAAAGCAATGACGGATAGGGCCCTATGGACCATTTTGTTTTCCATGCGGAGGGTGGTCGGGATTCAGGGTGTGGACCAGCCTTCTAGGGCACACATGATGCATTCCATAGAGGCCATGGTACCCACGGTGTTCAACTGGGCGGAAGCAATGCTTCCAATATTCAAGGATCAGCTGACTAAGTGTCAGCAGGGAGAGCTGAAGCAGTTTGGCTTTGGTTCCATTTTAGCCTGCTTCTTCTTCGAGTGGGTTCCCCAGATGAGACCTCAGGTGGTCTTCCAAAGTTTGAGAGCACAAGACCCTCGTATCCTGAGGTGGGTCCAGGTCATGGCTCGTATAGGAGCAGGTAGGGGAAGAGTGAAGTTTGGCGATCCATTCTTCAGATGGCTCGGAGATCAGATCCTCATGGTTGAGGATTACGCTTACGTAGGCACGGACTTCACTGAAGATCCTGACCTACCACTCCCACTTGGAGGCCAGTGGGGCGATATCGGTAAGAAGCAAGAAACCCTAAAATGGATGAAATGTTTTTATGTTTTTAAAATTTTTATATTGTTTATGTTAAGTGATGAGACTTGTAAATTATCATGTCAATGTTGGAGCAGTGCAACCTGGAGGAGTATCTCCATTAGATAGGCGAGCTGGAGCTCGCTTTGTACCACAGGGTGATGATATCACCGGGGAGCTGGAGGAGAACCTGGAGAGGCTGACCTTGAACATCCCAAATGCTGACATAGATGACCTCTTGACAAGATATCAGAGAGCTACAGTGGGAGTACCGGATCGATTCAGTAGGCTGCTACGTAGGGTAGCTCGAGCAGTGATGTGCTATCACGAGCACCACTAGTGTATGAGATATGTACTGAAAGCTGATAGCTTCAGGATTTTGTATGATGATTTTTCCTGAAATCCTACGTGCTTCAGAGGAGGTCTTGGGTCCTATTTTTTGTAAACTTTTTCGTATATATATATATATACAGACTTTTACATGGTGTTTATATGTTTCAAATGGAAAATGCGTTTTCTATGAGTTTTATGTGTTTCTAAATGTTTATTTACAATGTACCATGTTTGATTTTAACGTCCTGAATGGGAAATATGCCAATCTAGGATGTAGTTAGACAATGAGTCAGCAACTATATTATGTTCCCTAGGGATATGCCTATAAGTAATAGTTTCAAATGATCTTTCTAGTAAACGCACTCTCCGAAAGAGGTGAAGGAGTATCGATTTCCTAATGGTGTAGACATGATTCAAATGGCAAACCACGAGCTGTGAGTCCATCAAGACTACTAGATCACGAACACCCTGGGAGGCAACTTCAGTCAGAAGACCGATGACTGCTTCATACTCGGCAATGTTATTAGTAGCGAGACCTATACAAACTACTCCTAAACTGACCAAATCTTCAACTAGGGAATAGAGAACCCAAGCATCCAAGGTGAGATTCAAGGTGTGGCTGCAAGCACCATCAGCAAAGCTGTAGAAAGCCATCTGCATGAACAAAACATGGTATAAATAGATGTGGACACTAAACTCAAAACCATCTTGAAAATACTTAAAAGCACATTGAAAGCCAATCAATATACATATATACAAGATACTATCCAAGCAAGACCTAGGCATAGTACCTTTTCAGGTACAACCCATTGTGAGGTTGCCCCAAAGGGATTCCATCATAATCAACGAGCTCGTAAGATCCTTTCTCTAACACCTTAGAAATAACAAAAGGTCTGTACCACATGGACTCAAACTTACCCTTCACTAGTTTTTCATATCTCTGGTCATAAGTCAAGACTAGGTCACCCTCGTTAAAGACACGAGGCTGGATGGATTTATCATACTGTCCCTTGACGCATTTCTTATGTGCCTCATTAGCCAAGGCAGCATCTCCGAGAGTCTCGTTAAGGTTACTCAAGTACAAAAATCTTTCTTCCTCTATGGAAGTGTCTGGGAGAAGTTCGACGGCAAGTTGTAAAGATGGAATCTGACATTGGATCGGTAAGACAGCTTCAAGTCCATAAACAAGCTGAAATGGCGTGAAACCAGTGGTTGTTTTCACCGAAGTCCAATAAGCCCAGAGAGTGGAGAAAAGAACGTGGTGCCAGTTGGATTTATGATCTCCAACCATCTGATGAAGCATAGTTTTCAAAACTTTGTTAATGGCCTCTACCTGACCATTAGCTTGTGGATAATATGACGTAGAGTTTTCATGGTGAAAACCTAGCTTGGCACTCATTTCCTCCATCATCTGATTATGGAAATGGGATCCGTGATCAGTAACGATGGATTGCAAAACTCCAAATCTAGCTATAATATGATTGAACAAGAAGAGAGTGGCAGTATTACCATCTTCTGCATATGTAGGCATGGCCTCAGCCCATTTTGTGAAATAATCAACAGCTACGATGATGTAACCATGCCCCCCAGCTGAGGTAGGCTTACAATGCATGAAGTCAATCCCCCATTTGGTGAATGGGCCAATGGCAATGACGTGGTGTAGCGGAGCAAGATGGGTGTGCTTTTTTGGATAAAAGTGTTGACAATGTGGGAATTTCTTAATAGCCTCATGACAATCTTTGAAGATATAAGGCCAGAAATAACCAGCATGAAGGATTTTCTAGGTTGTATCCATCCCAGATAAATGACCGCCACATGCTCCAGAGTGGCAATCACTCAACAAATGTTTAGCCTCCTCATGGGTGAGGCATCGTCGGAGAATAGAGTCAATCCCATGTCTGTACAATGTATCATTCAGGATGAGATAGTATTTCGTGTGGTGACGGATACGGCGGCGATCATCGTGAGATAAATGCGGCTGAAAACGTTGTGTTTGGAGATATATAAGCAAATATCCATACCAAGGATCAATAGTGCTTCTCAGGAACATGAATTCATCCGAAAATGAATCGCTGGGCTCAGATTCCATCTAAGCACAGGGAAGATCACACATAAGCTCTACAAAGACCAAGGATCTCTTTGATGTAGCCTTGGAAAATTCCAGATCGAACTCCTGAAGTATGACAATCCAACGGGAGTACTTTCCCCCGAGCACCTGACGAGTCAGGATGTAGTACATCGGGTTCTGTTCTGCCAATACGGTGGTAGTGCAGAGCAGAATGTAATGACGAAACTTTTGTACAACAATGACCATCGCCAATGCTAACTTTTCCACACGTGAATAATGAGTTTCAAAATCTAGGAGATTCTTACTGGCACAATAAATCACGTGCTCCTAACTGTGGAGATTGTCTTGCACTAAGACCATAGCGATGGTAGTAGCGAAGGCAGCAATATACAAGAGAAAGTCCTTTGAATAATCAGGGGGGTGTGTCATGGGTGAATGAGTCAGAGCGTGTTTAAGATTATCAAAGGTGCGTTGGGCCTGGTCATCCCAGAAGAATGGTGTGTTCTTCTTAAGGACACGCATATAACCGTGCATTTTCTCTGCGAAATTGCACACGAAACGACGGAGAAAGTTTTCCTTCCCTGCAAAATTTGGAGTTCAAGGGGATTGGTTAGGGCTGGTAGATCAAGAATGGCGGAAATTTTCAAAGGATCAATCCAGATGCCATCTTTCGATACCACAAAGCCTAGCAGACGTCCCGTCTCAATGCAAAAAACACATTTATGTGGATTGAGCCATATATTATAATGACGACATCTCAGGAATATCTCTCTAAGATGACCAAGGTCGTCCTCCCATCGCTGTGAATCAGCAGGGAGGTCATCAAGGTATGGTTCAACAATATGTCTAATATCGTAAAACGCATAGGACATCGCACGTTGGAACGCGGCTCCAGCATTTTTCAAGCCAAATGGTAACTTCTTATATGTGAAGGTTCCCCATGGGAAAATGAATGACATATTATGCTGATCGGAGGGTAATATCTCAATCTGATTATAGCTAGAGAATCCATCCATGAATGAAAAGATGACACTTCCAGCACAGTTGTCGATAATCTTATCGATGTGCGGGGTAGGAAAGTTGTCCTTGGGACAAGCTTTCTTGAGATCCCTAAAATCGATACAAACTCTAATGGTGCCCTACTTTTTATTGACAGGGAAAACATTCGATACCCATTCCATCAGGGGTACAGGATAAATAAACCCAGCTTTCAGAAGTTTCTCAATTTCATCTTTTATGGCTACGGCCTTCCGAGGATGGACTTGCCTTAGTTTTTTCCTGACAGGTTTGGCCAAGGGATAGGTTTTAATCTCGTGGACCACAATGGATGGGTCAATCCCCAACATCTCTTCATAGGACAAGGAAAAAATATCACGGAACTCTTTAAAAAGTGCCTTATAGGCTTCAGATTCATCTGTGGAGTAGTTCTGCCCAACATGAACATGCTCGATAGTATCAGGCTTGGTTGATATGTCAATCGGGTTCGTCTGTGTAATGTTGCAAAGGTTTCCTGTAGAATCTGTATCTTGCAACAATATAGGAATTTGGGGTACATTGACAATATCAGTAGGAAACAAGGATGTAAAATCATGACTAACCGAACTGGTATTGGAGAGGAACATAGATCTGTGATGGTGATCCTCCCAAATGGGCTCATCCATATTCATGATCTCTATGATGGACTCGTTGAAAGGAAAAGTATTAGAGAGATAATCTAGATTAGGGAGAGAAGGTTCTAACCAGTATGGTAAATGGTAAGGACCCGAAGCCACTAGATGAAGGTCATCAGTGTGATCATCGGAAAAGGTTTGAATGGTGTCATACATATCTTCGTGTGGACTCAACAACATGTTTACCCTTAGTCTCACAATCAAATGAGGCGATCATATGGACTGACGCGGAATCCTTGCTAGGGGGATTGGATGGAAAAACTCCCATGAGGGATGAATCCTTCAACACGCCGACCCCAATCGAATGGTAAGGAGGAGGGGACTAGCCTAACATGGGGATGTTATTAGCCGTGGATGTAGTAACATCTGGCGTACAGAAATCAAGCTAGTCAATAGTAATGATTCTCTCTAGATGTGGAAATTGGATGGTTCGGAATGTTGTTGAAGCAACAGCAGTCATAGCATAGAACCAATTTCATCATAGAAGGAGATTGTAATATAAAGGGGCATCTACCACTTCTACTTGAATGGAAACAGTTTTTCCCCCCAGCTCGACTGCTAGGGCTAATATGAGACCATGGGGTTGGAAACCCTGTCTGTCAAAGGCCTTGAGGGTCATAGGTGATGTGACAAGCTCGGGAGAGCCAAGGTCTTTACAACAAGACAGAGACAAAATGGAGGTCGAAGCTCCTTCATCTAGTATCATTTGAAAAAATTTCTTTCCAACTAATTTCGTAATGACTTGAAAAGCAAGTTTATGTGGTAACCTAGACTTATAGTTCTCAACACTGAAATGAATCAAGTTGGTGTTATCCGGGTCTAAAGCTCCTAATGTTGTTAACAGGTTTTTGCGCTGTGTAGGGCAACTTTGGAGCACTTATAGGGTAGACATTGCACAAGGTGCCTGAGCGAGATCTTCAACCACATTATAAAATTTAGTAGCTCGAGCATTAGTGTTAAATACTGCCTTCTGAAGAGTACTCTTAGGTGGGTGCAAAATCATGTCGAGAGTGGGTTTCTCGATAGATAAGGGGACAGTAGACGAGGACTCAGGAGAACTAGTAGAAAGTATTTTCCCTGAAGATAGATGATATTCGTTTTTATCCGTGGGTTTGTCATAATTCTAACTTCGAGTTTACAGATGGATGGTATCTGAGGACATCATACGAATTTCCTCTAATGAACTAGAGTGACCCTGATTAGACATGTTGTCTATTAGTTGTTGTTGAGAGGGAAAAGGATCCGTAAGTATTGCAGGTGCAGGATTAGACTTCAAAAACTGGGAGATTTAGTCCCGACGAGGACACTCCTTTGAAAAGTGGTCACCACCACATAGTAGACAGAGATATTTTTCCTTCCTTTTCCCTTTATCGTTATCATTGTTGGTTGGTCTTGGAGTCTCCGGTTGGTTTCTAGATTTTTTATTTCAATTTTTACCTTTCTTTTTATTATTACCTGAGGTTTGAGTACTTTGAATGGAATTGACCTCGGCGAAAACCTTGGGATTCGAAGGAGTAGGGGTGGCAGTTTGGTTTTGCTTAGCAGATTTCACTGCTGATGGGGACTGGATTGAACCAACAATCCCATCAACAGGTACTTTTGCTGGTTGCTTGGAAGGATCAGTGCTAGGGCAAGGATCTTGAGGAATCAGGTCATAAAGGGTTCCAAACTGGGAATAGACCAAGTCTAGGTACTGAGCCTGACTAATAGCCTGCTCTTCGATAACGACACCACCCATAGACACATCTTGGGAAATAGGAGGCAACAAGGATTTGGTGAACCAATCAGCTAGTAACTGATCTGGAATAGGGGCCTTATTAAGCCTTCTCTGCCTTCTCCACTCATGAATATGATCGAAAATGTGGGTGGAGGTGTTCTGTCGTAGAGAGGTTAAAAGATCAGTACCCATTTCATAACGAATACGGAGCTGAAAGTGTGTGAGAAACATGGTTTCCAACGAGCCAAAATCCATAAACAAATGTTGTGGGAGTTCAATGTACCACTTCGCAGCTGTACCGATCAAAGTTCTCCGAAAGAGTCGTAACTGAATGGAATCATCCATGAGGGAGTTTTAAGAGCACCACAAATGGAATTTCATCACATGGTTCTTCAGATCATCTCCTTGCTTCCCATCGAATTTTGGGATATCTGATGGTAACTTTACCGGAATGGGTGGCCATGAGGGATTGTGTTGAATGGGGTCATTAATCAACTTGGAAAAATCAGGTAAGTCCAAAGTTGCTAGGAAAGGTAACTATCAGTTGGGTTGCACATATTGGTAATATTGATATGACATATAATTACCAGTAGGACCATAAGTGGACTGGTAAACAAGTTGTTGTGATGAATAAATACCAGAAGATCCGCCCGCAGGGGGTTGATTTACGGGATCGAGACCGCTAGGACTGCCAAGGCCTCCAGGAGGAGGACCGCCAAGGCCACCAGGACCACCAAGACCATTGGGACCACTAGGAATACCAAGACCCCCAAGACCACCAAGAAGTGGACCACCAGACCCTCCAGGGCCACTAGGGGGAGGTAAACCTCTAGAGCCGCCGGAACCACTAGGAGGAGGGCCAGAAAGAGGAAAGCCACCAGGTCCCCCAGGACCACTAGGGCCAGCAGGACCATAAGGAGGAAATTTGCCATATCCTTTGGGACCATTAGGCCCCCAAGGGGAGGATCTCCATAAGGCGGTCCTCTGCCACCTCCCACAGTATGTATAGGTATCCCCCCCATAGCTAGCATGTAAGACCAGTTGGGTTTCCCCCATGGTGTAAAATCATTACTAGGGTATGGAATTCCTGTAGGATTGGGTGGATGATTAATATTACCTACAGGTATTTGATAACCATAATGTCCAGAAGACTGAATGATTATAGGTTGTGCCCTGGAGGGTTGACCTGAACTAGATGGGGGATTGACCACAGTAGTATGGGTGGGAGGGACATAAACCATAGATGTTTCTATGTTAGAGGTCTGTCCTTGACTAGGGACAATTTCGGTGTCAGATAACGTAGGTCATGCCGGGGGTTGCCCCCCGACACTAGAAGGTATAGACAAAACAGGAATTGAAGATTGAATCTCAGGTGCAGAAGACCTAGGAAGATTAGGCACAGACATAACCTGAGAGGTGGTAGGGGTGGTATCTTAACCTGGGTTGTGGGGTGTCAATGGACGATCTATAATCGGTTCAATGGGTCTTGTAGAATTAGCAAGTGAACGATTAATCCCCTAGGAACAGATGTGGACCGTAATACTATTGGGCCTAAAAGGTCATCTATCTACCTATCAATCTCCTTTGCATGGAGAATGGCAACACACTATTTTATACATTATTCTTCATCTTCAAGAGAGTTTACACGGGTTCCAAATGAGGCAATGGCCTGACCTAGAGGGGTGTCCCAAAATGGAGCATTGGGACCAAAATCCGGACGGGTAGTATCATCAGCATGTCCTTCCATGGGAGAGTGGAACGAGGAATCTCCCCGAGAAGGTTGTTGGACCAAGGGAGGTGAGTGTGAAGAATATGGTACTCCACTTTCTGCAACCACATTATCTCCCACTTGGGACGTGGTAGCAACTCCTTGGTCGATATCTTCCATAGGATTTTCTAATGAACCGGGAATAAAATCAGGTGGCAATCCCCGTACTCTTCTGGACTGTCTTAACTCAACTAGTTTGTACAGTTCTTAACTAACCTAGGGTCTGAAAATCTAGAAAACATGCCAAAAAATTTCCCTACATAAGCTATAGGTTAAAACAAGCATACTTAAAATGATAGGAGGAGTTCAAAAAGTTAGGTCTCTCACTAGGATTGTCAAGAAGGTGCCACTCACGATATACCTCGAGGGTACGTACATAGTAATCTCCCTGAATGTTGTTTTTGGTGTATGGGAGATGATCAAAGGGATTTTCTCAGATGGATAAGGTACCCTAGTGGGGTCTCCCGATATACTCAAGGTATGTGGGAGCTCGAATCGGTAGTAGTGTTGTCTAATGCATAACCGTACATAGGGGGCCTTCCGATATACAATTGAGTACGTGAAGTACCTTTCTATATACCTCAAGGGTACATGAAAGGCCGTTAGATATACCGACAGTACGTGGAAGAACCGTGGGAGTCACGGGATGTAATGCTGACAAATAACAACAGCTCCTATGCTTAACGACGCCCGAACACTTCTCTAACCTATCACTCAAGTTGCTACGTAAATTTTAGCCTATAAATACCATTAATTTTAACTTGTACGGTTAGGTGAATGTATGATGTTTTGACAGAAAAGTAAAACCATGCAGTATGCTAGTGCAAAATATTTTCACTTTATCGTTCAGTATGCCTACTTATGGGAGGGAAAGAGAGTATTTTCCTTTTGTTTCAAAACCAAAAATACTTCCAAACAACAGTCATGAACATCAAGTCAAAGACAAGCAATATTTTTCCAAACTGATTTCTTCTTTCTGAAAGCAAATGAGAAGGGGAAGAATCTCTTTTCCTAAAAGAAAAACAAGAAGCACGCCTATATGCAAATGCACTCTATTTTTTCAATTTTCTAAGAACATAAGCAAATCTAACCTAAAACTACCATATTTTTTATTTTGATCGAGATAGTTCTAAATGCATAAGAGATGAAAGAACATGAAGATCCTGAAATCTTGTAAAGCCAATCAGAAAACCAATGTCCAACACTCAATAATGATATCCTAGTCTCAGTCAAAAAATTTCTTTTTTAAAGGAAGGAAAAAGAATTTTTCTATGCCAATAAGAAATGAAACCTAGAAGTTAATCTAGTGTTCTTCTTTTAGTCTATTTGGTAGAAATGAAAAGAGATTTTAATAACACCCTAAGCTTTTCAGAAAACAAGAGATCTCTTTGTAAACACAACCAACAAGCATAGAAGCGGATGAACAATCAAAAGACCTAATCAAAATTTTGAATTTCTACTCAAATTAGTCTTAAACCATAAAATCTCAAACCACAAGCATCATATTTTGTAACACAAGTCTGATAAGCAGAATTGAAAGCAACAGAACTCAAATTTTTACAAAAAAAATGAGGAAAAAGGGTCTTGGAATGATGCCTACCTGGCACTACGCTTCTCTGGTGTTGACAGGGTGGTTCTTTCCCAACACCTCTTCTTTCCAATAAGATATAGGTGGTGGCATCGCGTATTTCTCACTTTGTTGAGGCGGTGGCAGCGCTTCTCATACACAGTGTAGGCACGGTTCCCTGTAGATGACCAAAACACAAAGAGAACAAAGGATCCAGTCAAAAAAAGGCTAGATGAAGGTAAACACTGCTGAATTGAGTATGGAAATAGAGCATAAAAGATCGAAATGACTCAGATCTGAACAAATCTGGAAGTTTCAAACCCAAATGGACTAAGTCAGAAAGTATATCTGACTGAAGAGAGTTGAAGAAGGATCCTGGATTCGGACAAGAGTTGCAAACTGAGGAAGATCAGAACAACTGATACACAATTCTATTCCCTAGCAAGGTCACCAAATTTGTTAGCTGGAATATTTCACCTCCTGCGGACAGTAAGGTGTTCCACTGGTTTGAATGGTTCAGATCCAGAACAAATAGAGGACAAAGGTTGAAGACTCTCCCTAGATGCCATAGATACCTGGAATGCAATGCTTCGATCGTTACCCTGTGTACCTGCAATAAGCTTCAACACACAAACAGATCAAGGTAGCCAGAATATAATCTACTGATCTATGTTAGTGACTAAGGAATCTAACAACATACATGTGAAATCGAACAACAACAATATATGTGGGACAGAAATAAACTTGCATTAATATATAAATATGAAGAAGTTTACAACCAAGCCTTAGTGTTGACATGCATCTCCATGAAACCAAGCATTCTCATCCCCATAAACTCTGACTCTAGCTCTCTCTATGCTCTCCAATGATATGAACCAAGTGATCAATCCAACAACATAACAATACCTTAAGAGTTCTTCCCCTCAACCATGGCCATAAGCTTGTATTTATAAGGCTAAATGGATAGGGATGGTTGAGAGATAAATGGGTGAGGTGGCCTCTAAGATCCTAGGATGAGGGATCTCGAGCTCAATTAACCCACAATAATAGGTATGCGGGAGGACATGGGGCTTATCATCTAGAATATTCGAGAAACTTCTCTTTTTCCCTTTTTACCCAGGGTACCGCGTTTCTCCTTCAATGACATAGTGGTTTTGGTAAGAAACGCTTATGGACTAAGGGCCATAAGCGGTGGCACTGCTTGTGGATAACAAGGGATAGGTGGTGCAAACAAGGTATTGCTTCTGGCTAACAAGGTAAGCGCGGTGCTGTGAATTTTCATGAAAGATTGAAATTTAGTATGGGTTTCCACTCCAAGAGCTGGGATTCAGGGCAAGTAGGTATGTTAAATGTCTTATCACATGATGGTGACAGGATTTTGGTATAACAGGAGGAAGCACGAGCTCAAGGTCACCACCGAATTCTAGTACATCGTAAGGAAACTACTCGAAGGAAGGTACACGTCTTCTCCAACATGCATAGAAATCATAATCGTAAACTCCTTGGATCTCACCTCCACCCTAGCGAACAATTACATCCTCCCACCTTGTCATTCTAGAACCACGTGGATGTGGATGGGGGAGTACCACCATGGGGATCGAAGTAGGTACTTTCTCGAATAATAAGGCCACTAGGATGTTTGGGTATCCATTTCTTTTGTTTTCTTACCTATCTTGCAATATGGAAGTTGCTTCTTCATATTGACAACTAGCCCAGAGCACCAGTCTAACACTATATCTCTTCGACATTTCACTCCAAGGTCCATATGATTATGAGTGTCTAGGTCCAATGATAATACACCTGCTACCTGAGTGGTTGTGCTCACTATCACCTTGAGTGGGAAACTAGCTATCTGGCCAATAGGAAATTGTGTACCATATTTTTGTGATATGGGGAAGAAATACATGTTCACATAGTCCTGAACACTAAGTGGGTCTCCCCCACAACTGACGCCACTCAATTTCATCGGTATCCTATTAAGTGATAAACCCACGATAAAGTAAATGTCTTCCACAATGATGTCTAATGTTTCACCTTGTAAATCAAACAATTCGACTAATTGAGATCCAAAATTCATACTAGGGACTCTAGCAATCTCACTTGTGCACTCATGTTCGTCGTGTGAAAAAACTTTAACAAACCACATCAACTAAGAGCATTAAATGTCAATGGATCCTGTAATGCTTCCCTATCAATATCCTCGTGCTCCCTCTCTCGCCATTCAAGAACCATATTTCCTACAAAAATGAGTTGTTTTGGTCATTTTCATCAAAAACATACAACCCGCGCAATACACGAATGTGCAGTTAGGAAAGAGTGTATCATATGCAGGGATCATGCTGCATACCCATGTATTTTTATCAAATACACGATTTTGCAATGGGCTACCTTTTTATTTTGCGTGGTGCCCTTTCAAACCCACTAAAACACCTAAAAATGGCAAAGAAACTTCAAAAAAATGGTTTGAAATGAAATATGGGAGAGATATGAATTACCTGCAAATCACGGAAGTCTATTTGGTCCATTGGATTCAGCGTATGAAGTGTTTTAGTCTCGAAGGTAAAAGTCAAACTGAATTATTTTTCAACCAAATTCACATTTATGGTAAAAACTTCAAATTTCTTACCTACTTTTCTATATTTTTTGGTCATTTATGAAATATTTTGACTAATAGTTCATTTATTTTTGCTTATTCTTTCAGGTCATGGATGAAATTTGAACATGTTTCCTTGGCACATAAGGTAGGATTTGGTCCCATTGCATCTCGCATTTATACTTGATCCTGTTCTGAAACATAGGGTTCACTTTTTGTCCATGGACTGTGATATATAACCTCATATTATCCTTCAAACATCGGTGTTCTTCCATGTATTAGAACCGACCTAACATGGGCTTCCTTAGTTAGAACATTTTTCCATTTTCAGTACTGATGTTGCATGTTTACAATGGATGCGATCCTTCATAGATGTCTTATATGCAAAAAGTGAACCTCATACTTTATCATTTGCAGAATATCCTTTTTTATAAGGTTCCCTTCATATGGAGTTATCTTCAATCCCTGGTCTGACTCCTTAAATATGAATAGATTTTTTAGTTACTTGTTCTTTCAGAATCGCTAAATTAAATGAAAGATAGTCCGCATTGGTATAAGTTTAACCCTTTTCTGGACCATGTCGATTACTTATGAAAAATGAATACTCTAGTTCATTGTGGCTAGAAGAGTATCTCTAGGTATAGGGGTATCTCTTTTTCCGACCTCAAAGACTAAATTTACAAAAAATCAACCGTTTGAGCTTACTTTTTCTTTTTCATGCTTTATATTAAACTATGAAAAATATTTCGAGTGTTCTTTATGTCATTGTCATGCTCGTTAAAACTTAGTACAAATAATCGAGTTTAATGTTGGTTTCACCATACTCATAAATAAATGGAGCACCCCGAGTGATCTTCCCTTCCTTCACACTAGTTAAACTAAGGCTATATGCTTGATTTTGAAGGAGTGTCGGGTCGGTGATAGTTTACCCCTTTTCAAACCTTCCCAACTAAATGTGAAAAAGGTATATCTTAGTTCCTTTGAAGCTAAGAGATTTTTCCTTTGTATTGTTTTATATTTTTTAGACTTAGGAGACCAATTTTATGAAAAAGAACCCCCCTAGAGTCTTCTTTGGAGTTTTCAGACTCTGAAATTATGAAAACATCAGTAAGCATACACTAATTTGGGCTCGTAAAATCTCTAAATCAGTTCCCTATCAAGCAATATTCTATCTCTTCTTCAAGATTGTTCAAAAATGAAGAAGGCCTCAAGTTTACTTTTTTGGACTCGTTAAAACATAACAAGAAAGGAAGGAAGAAAATACTCTCTTTACTATAAGTTTGTTGGTAGCAAGTCCCTTGAACAAAGCACTAGTTTGAGTCTCATGGTATTCATGTTTCAGTTTCAAACTTCTCAGTTTTAGCTGGCACTTTGAGATACTACTCCTCCATTGTTTATGTATGTATAGTACACGAGGAATCTATCGATGTTTCATACATTGCAGTTGATTCTAGTTTTTTATCCCAAAGTTTCAATTTTCCTTGAGTCATTTTTGTGTCATACTTATTGTTCAAGTATCCCTAACCTCTGTATGTTTACCTCGGTCCCTGTCATGTTCATCTCTGAGTTTGATCTATTCGTACTTTCCCTATCTATTCTATTAGTTTTCTCTTGTGACATGTTGAAGGATTCAATTCCTTCCCTTTCAAACATGGATTCCTATCAACACCTTCTAATCATGAATAGTTTGAGTTTTGATAGTACCACAAGATCCAATTTTCATCTTGGTGTTCTCCTTTGCATTGGTTGTCGGTACAACTCTTTTACCGACATTCTAATGGAATCCTACATGTCTGACTTCAACTACTATATTGACATGGTAGGATTTGTACTTAGTACTTTGGACTTGGATGAATACCTTGGTTTTACATCCTATGAAACATAAGTTATGAAAGATCATGTCAATATTTGTGACACCACTCTAGCTATTGAATATTTACTATTGTATTCATGTGGGTATGATCCACCTTGTAAACATATGTGGCCTTGTAGCCCGTATTATATGATGTATATGTATTTTTTAAAGGATCTAATGTTCCACACTTTTGAACATGGCATCCTTGGTGATAATTTTTGTAACAATGAGCTCTATTTTACTATTTTAGGTACTTCTCTACAGCCTAGATTTTGGGTCCTCTGAGCTAAAATATTGTAATGTATTTCGACTATCCTTACCCTCTGACCTCACACATTTGGGGGAATCTATTATACCTCGAAATCAAACTTCTTCATCTGAGGAATGACACCAAATGTGTCCTCACACAAAAGGACAATATGGATAGAAGTTTCCCTAACTTTATAAGAGGATTGGACCCTTGATACATACCATTAACTCCAATATCATCTATATTTTCATATAAAATCACTTTGAATATGTGATTTTCCTTATAACAACTTGTGTACCATACATGAGTTTTCCTAAAGAAACCCATGTATTGATCCTAAATGTTGAATACGTGAATTTCCTCAAGGAAACTCGATTATCATTCATGCTTTTCCTTATTACAACATGTGTATTTCATTAATATTTGCTAAAAATAAAAACATAACTAATCAAGGGGAACTTGGGGTTGGTTTTGAAACCTCCATAACTTCCCTAACTATCCTAGCCTTGAAATACTTCCCCCCAAACAACAATATAAAGAGGAGAAGGGGTAGAGGAGAGATGGACCACTTTTGGAGGAAAATTCATACTGGAGAATTTCTATTGAAGAGAGGAGAAAGGGCACTCAGATATACGTTTTCAGAGAAGATTTATAAGGCATAGGATATCTAATGTTTCCAAAATCTCTATCAATAAAGAATGTCTTTTCCTTCCATCAATGTGTAATGAATGCTTCAATTGCTTTTTAGTATTGATCTATATTTTTATTTGATTTGAATTGCAATCATTATATATGTTTATTTCTCATATGTTATAACAACTTAAGTTTATTTGAGGAAGGTTATTTTCTTTGTTGCATGTGCTGGAGATAGGGAGCTAAAGAGCATTGGAGAAAAGAGACCAATCTAGGATCGACCTTTAGACCAAGGTGCACATCCTTCATCTCTTCTTCCTTAATATATACTTTTGATAATGATTTTCTGTCAGTAAACCCAAAGTGTGTTGGTAGAATCAAACCCAAGCCATAGGATAGATTCCCTAACAACACTCATGTACCCTTTTTCAATTAATTCCTAGAATATTAGTTTTATTTATACTAACTCAGGTGTGCTCATCCTATATGGGGCCTTGGAGACTGGTACCACTCCTAGTACTAGTTATATAGGAAACATTAGATCTCTTTTTGGTGGCATTCTAGGTATTTCTTCTGGAAATACATCCTTAAACTCCATTAATATTGGAAAACTTAAATTTTCTTCTTTTTTGTTTCTCCTATATTTTTTATAATATTGACTACATACATTTTATATCCTTTTCGTATGTATTTCTTAGCTTATAGTGTTGATATTTTTCTAACATAAACCTTATTTTCCATTCCTTGCACTATTTTTGTTTTCCTTCCGTATGAGTCCTTTGTTGATTTTCCTCATAATAGATATTTTCCTTGTGTAAAGTTTCCTCAAAATTTTTAGGGGCATCTAATTCAATTAAGTCCTTGAAGTAGGTAGCAAGGCATCCTAGTAATTGTTCTATATTTAATTTCTCATCCTTGATATATGGTACACAATGCAACATTTCAAAAAATTTACTGATTAATGCATCCATAGTTAGAGAACCCATTTTTAATTCATGAATTTCCTTGATTTTATTTCCATATAACAGTTCATACATGTACTTTCCCTAAAATAATTTATTCAAGGTATTCCATTTGAGACCTTTCTCTTTAAGTTTGTTAGTGAGTTTTAAATCTCGCCACAATCCTACAACTTTACCATTCAAATTATAGATGAATAGTCGGGTTTTCATGCTACTTGAGTTATCATGTACTTCATAGTACTTACTCATCCCCAAGATCCATTCTTATACTTTTTATTTTGCATCAATATCACCTTCAAAGGTTAGGGCCTTGATTTTTTGAAATTTTTCTTGTAGGCTATCGTCCTTTTTCTTTTTCTTTTACATGGGGATGAAGTGTATGCTTCCAAATAATTTCTAGTGTAGTAATCCTTGGCATCCTTAATGATGAATCTAAAGGTTTTTGGAATTTAAGTTTCCTTTTGCGTCCTTGGTTGATAGCTCTTTTTCTATGATAGTGACTTATTCTTAGGTTCACTTGCTCATTGTGTGCCTTGATGCATATTCCTAATTTATGTAAGTGTTTGCAACCTTGCTTCATTTGCTTCATGTTGTTCTCATCTTTCCTTAATGTTATCATATTTAAAACTATGAAATTAAGCTTGTAAGCTCTTAACTATTTTCAACAATTCAAAGGAAGTAGAATCCCTAATATATATATATATATATATATATATATATATATATATATATATATATCCAGTTTTAATTTATCACATCTTTTTGGTTCCAAATTATAAATTAAGTTGATACAAGTAGTTTTACAACCATATCCTTGTATCTAACTAATCCCTTCAATCTATTATGGTTCATTGATACTTCTTTAAACAAATTGTGTACATGGGTGATTCTATGAAGGTGGGTAACACTTTTTGGCCAAATTTGGTGTGAAAACCTAATTTTTTACTCATGTTCTAGATAGAAGCCCTTGAAACGCATATATGCCACGTGAATTTCAACTTTCAGTAAAAAATAAAATGTATAATATTATGTTGGCTTCCCAATGATTTTTTTTAATATTCTGATATCATTTAATTGTGAAATTTTGCATTTCATGAACTATGTGACCTTAAAATTTTGAAGAAGTTAATAAGTGGCTCGTGTCCCACCCCAATAATTCAATCTTACATTAATAATTTTATATATATATATATATATATATATATATATATATATGAGCATGATCTACACAAAACTCACTGTGGTATGCATATTTTTTTGTTAATTTATTTCACAATATACAATTAATTATTATTTTTCGAAAGTGGCCACATCTGATTTCAGCATCATTTTATACACGTGTCTCTATCCCATATTTTTTTTCACTCTTTTCAAAAATTGAAAAACCAAAGATACCCTTTTGAAAATGACGCGTCAATGTGTGGGATGTGCATTTTTAAGAAATTTTTTGATGTGTATTTTTTACCCTACAAATTTTTCTTTGAGCTGCTTCGAGGTTGTTGACAGGTTTCCTAATTGTAATTTTTAGAACGAATTAAAAAAAACATATGAATGCCAACACGCATGCATGATACCTCAATGGATAGAGGATTCGGTGATGAATATATCGGTATAATCCGCTTAGTTATGATCCATGAATGACAGGGTTTACACCACTCGAAGACACAAAGAAAAATTGATTTTCATGTAAGAGGGCTAATTCTCTATTTTCCAGGCCCTTAATCGAGGTATGTAGCTCGATCGAGGTAGTCAAATCCCTTGACCGAGGTTTTAACAGTTGCTTGATCGAGGGTTTATTAGACCCTTGATCGAGGGTCTAATAAACCCTCGATCGAGCTACTGTTAAAACCTCGGTTGAGGTAGTTCTAAAACCCTCAATCAAGCTACGACCTCGATCAAGGTCTTGTTTTTGTTAAAATTTTAAACAAAAATTCCCAAGAATGAACTTAGGCATTGATGGAATTAATGTCATTCCAAGTACATTCCCAACCACATTTCCCACCCGAATTCCTAAAGGAATTCTATATAAATATAAAACATAAACATAAACATGTTACTAATTTTATCCTTCACAATTTACTGACCTATTTTTAACAATGCTTCTGTTATAACACAAATTTAGCATTGTGAATTGTGTTTATATATTGTTGCAGGTATCAATTTGGATTATTGATTAATCACAATGGGAAGCAAGAAACGTTGAAGTAAAATATCTACTCGGAATCAAAGCAACACCGAAGAAATAAGAGAGAAAGATAGAGAAAAAAAGAGGGAAAAAAGAGCAATCTTGAGAGGAGAAGAAGTTGCAAATCAACCTATGATGGTAGAATCAAATGCCATTACTAACAATATTGGTATGATTTAAAAGTTATGCAATTTCATATATATATATATATAATTTCATTTTCATAGTGATCTAGTTCATATAATTTCACATCGCATATTCATATATTCAATTTCATAGTGTTCTAGTTCATCATTTTTAGAAATATACATGTTAAATTGTTTAGAATTGTATTATAATTTTGTAATTGTAATTTTGTAATTAATTCATAAACTTGTATTCATTGTATGTGCATGTATTCATATATATGTATTCATAATTGTATGTACATTGTATAATTTCATATTCACATATTCATATAATTTCATATTGCATATTCATATATTCAATTTCATAGTGTTCTAGTTCATAATTTTTATATATATACATGTTAAATTGTTTAGACTTTAATTATAATTTTGTAATTAATTCATAAACTTATATACATTGTATGTGCATGTATATATACAATATTCTAAAACCACTTATGTACATGTGAAAGAATGTTATGTGTTGTGAAAGAATTGAAAAAAATGTTTAACCACTACACTAAATTACGTATATACAAAGTAAGTGTATTATAGTATGAGTAACTAGTTTGTCCAATGAAATTAGAGAATGGTTGATGAATATATATAATTATAGTGCATAATATTCTAACATAATATCTAGTTCTAAATGAATATGCATATATCCATTAGCCTCACATAACCTCACATACAAATGAATTTTATAATTTGATAATATAGCCTCACATGTAAATGAATTATAATTTGATAATATATCCTCACATATATATAATTTTTATGTTAAATTTACAAAGATTGTTCTCAATGGGAGTTGATTGCACCATCATAAGTTGACTTGCATCTTCTCCTCTTAACATTGCACTTATTTTCATCATCCTTCTATAGCCTTATCTCTCATTTCATCGATTTTAATATGATTTTAATTTCATATTCATATATTCATTTTCATAGTGTTCAAATTCATAATTTATATATATCCTATTGCATACTAATATTTCATGTTTTATGTTACACAATACATGTTCTATGTTACACATTGCATGGTGTATGTACTATGCTGATATTTCATATTGTGCATTGATGAAAAATATTTAAATTTTTCAAATTTAATTAAAAAAAATTGGTTATCACTCATATTAATGAACATACAAAAACATTTACATAGACCTCCTATAATGATGATAATTAACATTACAATTTGTATTTAATATAGAAACTAATTGCTCATAACAACTCACATAACTTCAATAGTTGTGTGTACAATGATTAATGAAATATAGTATATGTAAAATAAATGGAAAGCCTTTGTAGAATTTGGTTCAAGGCTTTGTATACTCTAAATAAGATCATGATACATTTATAAAAAAATGTTTTTATTGAATATATTGCATGTTTAAATTTATTGATATTTTTGGTGACAAACTAACTTACAAGTGACGCACTTGATTTAACTTAAGCAATTGTCAATAATCATGTACAAATGACTAGGAATCATATGGCTTTAAGCACTGATGACAATGATGATCTCAAAGAAAATCCACAACTATGACAAATTCAAGAATTCATTAGCCTTGAATATGAGATGTAAGAGATCATTGTAAAGATATGAAAATCAATACATTTAGAGAATATTCAAGGTTGTATAAATATTTGCTAATTTTTTAACTAACAATGGATATATGATAAGTAAAATAAAATCTTATTCTTGAGCTTGTATTTATTTGCTAATTTTCTAACAAACAATTGCAATATGATAAGTAAAATAAAATGTGCATCTATGTTTAAAATGGTCATGGAGATATTAAAAACTATCATTATTTCATCAAAATATCATAGTTTATGAAGTTATATTTTTTTCTAGCACACTTATCTGAAGTTATTATTTTTTTTACGAAAAGAGAATTGATTGCAAGCATACACAAAGATTGTTCATTCTATGTTAATGTAACTTTTGGACCAATGGATTTTATATTAAAGTTTGTGCAATGGGTGTCATAGGTTGCATCAAATAAAGACTCACATAAGTGTAAATTATTTGCATAAGACACCATGATGATAATCATTTTGATCTTCTAAATGATGCAAAACTCTTTGTAATTTATACACCATCTTATCATATTTCCTTAAGGAATATTTTATTGCAACAACATTTAATTTTTGTGCTTTAAAAACAAATCTTCTTGCATACTGCATTTGTTTAAAATTTTCTATTTCGCTTATTTTTCATTGAAAGACAATGAAATTGAACAATGTAAAAGTCCCTTATTTGGTCAAAGAACTAAACAATTTCAAAATTCAATTAACTTATGCAGGGATAGATCCTAGCCAGCCATCACAAGATCGTCCACCCTCTGATTTCTCAAGAGTAATTGGGAGCTTCAATGACGTTGGAATGGTTGCAAATTGTTTAAGAGGGTTGGATGATGCCACACAAGAAGATTTTGGGAACCTGACCCCTAATCCGACAATCAAAGAGCATGTTAGTAACATAATCAATTTGTACTTTGAACAACAATCAGTGATTACACAAGCTCAAATCCTGCATGGATTGATAAAACACAAAAAATTGAAACATGCCACAAAGTTGGTGGAAGTTTTAAGGATGTTAAAAATAGAAACCCATGTGAGAATGTAACAACTGCACTGTCTGCATTTGGAAAGTCAAGAAAGCTAATATCAAAGTTGCTCGTTGGGAAATTACAACTATTATTGTGGCAGAAATCACCTCGAATAAATCTAATGGTAAAAACAATGTCAAAGTTGCTCCATGTTTCAAGAAAAACGTTGTACAAATACACTAAATTCAGGGTAAAGATAGGTGAAAACGATGAAGCTTCTTTTTGGGATATTATTTGCAGAGAAGCATACCAAGATAGAATGGAAGAGGGAATCAAAGAGAAGGTGATAGAGTATTGGAACAACCATTCTCGTGCTATGCCAAATAGAAAACATGTCTTGGGACAATGTTCTAGGAGAGGCGTTTATAAGGAGCATTGCAAGAATGTTATGGATATGATAGGAGTTGCTTTGTTCGAGGAATTCAAAGAATCAATTCCTGATGTCCAGATCTCATTTGGCATGTTCGGTAAGTTGAAACCATGGTATATTAGGCCGAATATGATTCGGGACACTTTTTGTTGTCGATACCACATTGAATTCCAGTTATACTAGGACACATTTGTGGATTTTTGCAAAAAAACATTGGGATGGTGAACCAGCTCCTCACATAGTGCAAGATTTTATTTCTATGATACTATGCAATAGGAATCCTGAAAATGTGTTTTTCATTAAAAAAGTGTGTAGGTGGGAGAAGATTCCATGAATGTGGTGATTTGGCATTGTTCCATAGGAAGTTTCCTATCGATCCAACACACCCTAGATTTTCAGATATCACAGTTAAGTGGCAAAGATATGAGTATGTCACCATGAATCCATCATCTTCTTCACATGTTCCATCTAAGAGGATCGAATTGCTCGAGGATGAGATTCTTATTTCAGACTTCATGGACAAGTTTCAAAGTCATATTTACAAATGCATTAAACACTCCCACAGGTATAAGTGGGAAGATTTATAATTTAAGCATTCTTGTAAGGTTTTTTAGTCAAGAACAATCCTATTTGTGGTAGAATTTGCTAAGAATTACACATTTTCTCCTCAAAGAGAGATACAAAGTGAGTATTATCACTTTGAACATTTTTACATCTTCATACATGTCTTATATAGACATGCTCAGGTGAGCATTGATGGTAGGGATAGAACCCCTCAATCGCACGATGTGATCAAGGAATACCATTTTTATGTCATTGATGATCGTGAGCATGAAACGTTGTTTGTTCAAAACTACTTTAGGTTGATTTTGTATTCATTCAAAAAGAATGGGGTGTCATTTATAGAACACTAGATTTGTTCAGATGGGTGTGTGGGGCAGTTCAAATTGGCATGCTTCTTTTATTGGTTGAGTCGCATTCACAAAGAGAATGGAGTTTGACACACCTGGAGCTTCTTTGAAATAGGGAACAGAAAGGGTGAACATGATGTTGCAACTGCATGCATGAAAAAAGTACTTCAGAGGTACCAAATGATTCATAGTGCATCTTGACTCAAGTGCTCAGCAGAAGTAGTTGATTGGTGCACACAAATTTTGGGTCACCGAGGTCATGAACAAGCAAAGCCAGTGCGCAAATAGGAACAATA